>JAKNDB010000109.1:6600000-6827947 GCA_024305405.1 Dirofilaria immitis
ATGCAGTTGCCAACATCATACGAATGGTATCGTGAACAAATTGCTGGCCATCATCCGTCGGTGGTTAAGAACGGAGAACACCAAATTGGTTCGTATCTTATTCATTCTTGATTATATGGAATTTTGCTGCTCATGAAAATGGATTTTTGTAAAACATTTTCTAGAATTAATACTGACTTCGGCATAAATCCGATATGGTTACAGGATTTGCTTTTAGGACTTGTAAAGGAGATTGGTAGTGAAACATTGTTAAAACCTGTACAGGAAGGTGTACGAGGAGTATGTGAGGTATGTTTATTATAATTCCAACAAGTGATTAAAAGATGGCATTCGTGGCAGGGCTTTATTATTATTTACAATCATTTTACTACATTATTGAATTTTTTTGCTGTGGTAAGTCTTTGCATCGTTTGTTTACAAATGACAACTGGTATTTTTCTTGCATTCGCAACGAAGAACAGTTCAAGTTCCGTTTATAACGCAGCTTCTATTTGCTTCTCGAAACAACCAAGCAGAGATATCGTTTTCCTAGAATATGGAAATCTAAACTTATTCATTAGACACCAAATAGACATTGAAATAAATTGATTTAATTATTTTAACAATTTCAGGTAGCATTCTATAACAATTTGAAGCATCAAAGCAATGAAAATGATGTCTTAACAAAATTTTCTCTATTCGTTCCAAAATTCCATGGGTTAAAAACTCTACGAATTGGTGAAAAAGGTGATCAGTTAATCTGAAAAAATTTTGTTTCTATTTAAGAGAATTAATAAATCTTTTTTTTAACTCTTTATATAATAAGGGTATAAATTTCTTTTACAATGTTAAATATTCAGACATAAAGCTTTAGGATGAAATAATGGCATAAATTTCCTTTTCTTAATTAGAGAAGAAACGGAATAACGGTACGAATGAGAGAGCAGAAGATTTGGAATGTAAGAAGAGGAATGGATTGTCAAAAACAGTATCCATTAATAAATTTTGCAATATTAATTTGTTCAAATATAACAGCCATATTCAAAATTTGAGAAATGGAATTTATCGTTATGGAGGATTTAACATATCGTTATAAATATCCGTGCATTATGGATATCAAAATGGGTAAAGTGACCTATGATCCGAGTGCAACAAAAATGAAGAGATTATCCGAAGCGATAAAATATCCTGAACAAGAAACACTTGGCTTCCGTTTAACTGGTTATCGGGTATAATCTATATCATGGTTCATTTTTCATGAATGCAACGTTTCGGTATCTCTTAATCTGTTTTTTGAACCATAAAAGTTCAAAATTTGAAATATTTTGTAAATAATTTTATGTTCCATATGTAGAAATAATAATGTGAAAAATTAACTAGTTGATGGTTGACGAAAAGGGAATTCTTGTGTTTGTACGAGTCATTTTTCTAACTTGGTCTGGTAACCTTTTAATTATGTGCTGATCTCTAAGAAGTGGAAACCTTATCTCATTGGTATACTGCTGCTTCCTGCAGGAAAGTTCAAATAGCCTAGTCTTCATTGACATTCATATTATCCGCATTACTTTCATTTGAAATCAAATCATGACAAATTCTGATAAGATAAATCTCTGGAAAGAAAGCCAAATTACGGAATTAGTTTTGAAGGAGAGAATTTTTCCGGAATTTTAGAAGTTGAATGGCTAATCATCATTATATTTTAAAAAAATCCGTGCTTGTGCTTATTTTTTCTTAAGATGCGTTTTGGTTGCTGCGAAAATGATTTACGAGTTCGTGACAAACAATGGGGAAGATCTAGAAATTTGGAAAATATCGTTGAAGGTTTGGTGCTTCATAAATATTCTGAATTATTTTTACGGAAGTTGGTAAACAATATGTAATTTAAGATGCTAAACTTCTTTTTCAAAAGCAGCTGAAAGAAAATCTTTAAGACCTAAGTTTTATTGGCGATTTTAAGTGCGAAGATATTTCTCCAAAATTTTAAGTTTTCAACAATAATAAATTGTCAAGACTTGTCCTAATTTTGCGATTGCTTTATGCTGACAAAAGCATTTTAAGCATGGCGCGTGAAATTTTGCTACTAGAAATGAATACAGAACAATTCGGTCGGGATGATTTGTTTAACAATAGCAGATGCTGGACAATTTGAATCTATTGAACTTTTTGACTGTTATCTGAATGAAGAGATTTGATTCAAGGGTTCTTGAGAAAAAATGTTCAATTTAGCGTATTGTAGTTGAAAACCATTGGTCATTGTTCAGTGGTATTTTTGATGAGAGGTCTCTCTGTTTTCCCTGTTATGCTCTCCCGAATAGTCATAGCATCATAAATTGCGCAATTGATACTTTGAATTTCCATCTACATCACTGAACAAGTCTGATTTACTCGATAAGAGAACTGTATAATCTGTGTCTAAATTAGGAATTCGCGAATTTCTAAAATTTTCAATTTTTTTCTATTTGTTACTGATTACATATTCCAGTAATCAATCAGTCATTTCGCTGTATCATTTATTAAATCATTCGAGGCAGAAGTCTTATACGTTGTAAAGAGAGATTTAAAAAAAATAAAATTTTACATATGCATCTGGGTGTTTGAAAATTTTCGAAGTCTGTTATGAACAAATTTTACAGCTTTTCG
The DNA here is from genome assembly GCA_024305405.1 of Dirofilaria immitis. NCBI lineage: Eukaryota > Metazoa > Nematoda > Chromadorea > Rhabditida > Onchocercidae > Dirofilaria > Dirofilaria immitis. Next base: position 6,602,620 of record JAKNDB010000109.1, read on the forward strand.
TGAGTTTTTATCTGGAAGACCAATGGAAAAAAGTTTCGTGGTAGGACAAACATTGGAACAGTTATATAAGCTTCGGAAATGGTTCAGTTCACAGCGGGTATTTTATTTGTGTTTGAATTTCTGCAAGTTCAATTGAAGTCTTAAAAATAAGTTAATTTGGTGTCAACTGTTCACAATCAAATATAGTTTTATGATCTTAGCAGGAAAGTTTTAAATAATGGCTTATTAGATTTGAATCTTATCAAATACTGGAAAATTTTTCATGTTTTATAGTCTTGTATTCAAGAAAATCAAAAGTATTTGACAGCATATATTAGAATGTAATAAATTATGACTATTTCAGATTTATCATTTCTACGCTTCGTCTATTTTGCTTGCTTATGAAGCATGTGTGGAACGACCACCAAACGTTCTTGTTAAATTGATCGATTTCTCTCATGTTTTCCCCGCGAACGGCTTCATAGATGACAATTATTTGTTTGGCCTAAACAATGTGATTAATATAGTTGAGAAATATCGACAGTCATTCGATTCTGGTTCATATGAAATAGCAATAAATTCCGAATTAATGGAAAACCAGCACTTTGAATTTTGAGATTAATTATGATGGTCTCGAAGTGCAGTTTGGTGTTTTATAAATTTTATTTTTTGTTCTGTGCTGCATCTCAGTTTTTTTTTTTTCCATTTGCTGAGATACTTATCGATAGGAATGTATACCGAAATTGGTTAGTGTCAAAGAAATCACAAGATATGCATAACTACTTTCTATACACAGTTGTCAGAACAGAACGAGAAAAGCATTCTTTGCACTGTGAAGAATGGATTGTCTCTTTGAAGTTAATAGCAGATTTCACATATTAATATGAAGTTATCTATGGCGAAAAAGAACGTGGCTCACAACTAGATTATAATGACATTCTTATGTCTTATGCATTCAGTTTTTAATGTTAGAGTTTGACAATTACGATACTGTAGTGTTTTGACTTGAAATACTTAATGGTCATCAACAATGATTTATATAAACAAATTCATGCCCCAATTTTTATTAGTTTTAAATAATTGGTCGCATGAACATCCATATACTTTGAAGCGATGCATAGTTAGACGGTTTCGCTGGAATAATATGGTCTGGTTGGAGCAACTTAGTCCATTTCTTATCTGTTATTATACGTTTACGAAAAAAATCTTTTACCGAAACAGCAGCCGTTAATTGATATGGTGGGTATGTGGGGAAGGAGCAGAGAAGAGGGGACAAATCGAATAATTTGGGGCATGTGAAAGTAGTGGAAGTAAGCATCTTGATAAGGCTGTTGAAAGCGTGGCTCAGTCATGCTGTCGATTACTGGATCGGTTAGTTAATGATTCTTCCATTTCTCTGAAGTCTTGTCAGAAAATTTCTTTGTTGCTGGAAGATTTCTCATGAAATTACAATGTGTGTGGCGCTTGGATTTGGTATCAGATGTTCGTAAAGTTTCAGAAGTAATATTTAGTGAAACAATTAGATTATTCGACGGAGTAAGCCAAAAGGCAGCTGTTTTGTGATATTAAAATTCTGTCGACATTTTTATCACAGAGTACAAAAATTAGATATAAAATGCCTGGCTGGTTTTCTTTCTCGTTCCTTTATGTATTGGTATAGTCGTGGAAATCCATGATTACGGAACTTGATTACAATTCGAAAACGTGGTCAAAAGGCTTGAAAGTCATTGTTGCTATCTGCGGAGCTCATTCTCCTTTACCCAAATTTTCAAAATATTTTCTGAGACTATAGAGCTGTAGGTATAATGTAGTTAAAGTAAAAGGAATTTTGGGACTGCATTTAGGGCTGAATGGACCTGTAATATTTATTTGCTAAACCGTACTGATTTTAAAATGGGATTCCTGCGTTAGATTCCGTTCCGACTTAAGAACATTATTTAGCTGCAACGCGTCGAATAGACCTTGAAGCTAAGGCTTTACTGTCAGTAGCTTTGCTTACTATGCCCTCTGGCAAGGAGTGGCTGAAATTTCGTGGTTGTTTTTCCAACGTTTTGAGGATGTCATTGTGGGTGGGTTTGTGCGGTATATCTTGGGTCGAGAAAAGTAATTTGGACCGTGAGGACTGTTAGGTTTGGCTGAGAATATACTGATTTATTAGCTTAATGTTCAGTCTTCGAAGTGTTACTGTTTTTTCCAAAATTCAACTTCGTTTTCGTCTGTCTCTCAGTTTGATAATACTTTTTAGCTTCGTTTTGATTATTACGAATTTGATCTATTTCGTACCATTATTCGGTTTCTTATGTATCACTAATGGTTTAAAGGTTTTATTTTCGGATCTACAGCAGTGGCAGAAACTTTGGTGCCAATTATAATTGGGGCAGAATATTCTGTTCCATTGTTTTAATGGGAAATACGGAAGCAAACTTAAGGGAAATGGATAATCTAGGCTCAGAGGATTATAAAAAGTTTCATTTGTAAGTCACTTTGTTTTGCAATATGCCAGTTCTTGTATATTGTAAAAACCGATGTTTTCTGTTAATTTTTAAAAGAAAAATTGGCTTTCTTTGCATGAATTTAGCATGTTTTCTTTTAACTGTTTCTTTATTGCTTTAGCACTGTTCAAGGTGGAACTCTGTTTTGGGAACTCGATCTTTCATTGGGAATACATTCGAGTAAAATCTCTTGAAATATGCTCAGTATATTTTAGCCCTTAAATTTTTGATTCGTTCCACTGATTGATTAGGTTCTCGATGCACGTTTTGGCATTCATTAGTTAGCATGATATTGTATTTCTCACCTACCTACAGGTTCCTAAAATATATCCCATTGGTTTCAGTATTATTATATCATCATTACAATACCTCATTAGAGTGAGATTTTTAGAGCGCTATACAATACGCTTTATAATCCCAAATAAAGGATCAATTGAGATTTCATGAGATGGAAATTTTAAATCAGAAAATAACTTGAGAATTTAAGTTTGAGTTCTCTACCTGGATCATATTACGTATTGTCATTTACATGCAGCCAGTTTTTCAGATACCAAAAATAACTACTGCGAATCCTTCCCAAACTCTGATGTCCATCCACACTCACTCCGTTACTCATGATTATAGGATTAGCCGACAGGTATTTTTTCGGTGATGTTTTGAATCCGGAGACGAAAGCACATGATAAGTTAAGCATCTCAATGATGTTCAACGTAAAACAAACGAAACTGAACTGAATTTATAGTCGATGTAAAAATTGAGTAAATTAATGACTTTATAGGAACATTATTTGTATGAAATACCATTAAATGAACAGGCAATTAATTGGATATGTAATAAGTCTATTGATCTATTAATATGTTCGGATTCGTCTTAAATTTAAAGAATTGTAATGTTGCACAGGAAGTGATAATTCATAAAGAGACTGGGCATAATAGCGTAATATTGGAATGGTGCAAATCTTTGTTAGACATGTCGCTTATTTTTAGACTAAATAAAATAAACTTACAATACATGCTTTAAGCTCTCTTTTATTTATGCAAAGATGACATCATTACTAATAGTTGTTGACTTCTTTTTATTTAAATTTTCTTCTTGTATGTTGTTTTGAGAGTGATTGTTGTTCCAGACTTCAGTCTTTGAGTTCATTTTTAGGTACTGGGTGTAGGAATCAATGGGAAAGTGGTGGAATGCGAAAGTCGAAAAACAGGCGAAAAATTTGCTTTAAAGGTTAATTCATTAAAAGACTTTATTTGAGTAAATCAAGTTAACATTTAATTTTTAGGTTTTACGTGATGTACCAAAGGCCCGTCGAGAAGTAGAGCTTCACTATGCTGCTAGTTACCACAAAAACATTGTCCGTATATTAGATGTTTATGAAAATACCTACAATCAAGTGAAATGCTTACTTGTTGTAATGGAATGTATGCAAGGTATGTATTTTAATTAGAATACAAGCTGCAGTTATTGTTTGATTCCAGCCTGTATTTGCATCTTTCAAGAAGTATAAATATATTTAAAATATCCTATTTATGAAATTTGAGAGAGGTCTGTGCAAGAGTTGCTAATTACGGGTCTTTTTCTGTTGAATGGTTGCAAATAATTTGAAATATTTCAGGAGGTGAACTCTTCACTCGAATACAGCAGAGAGCACAATCAGCTTTCACCGAACGTGAGGCTGCGCAAATAATGTCTGAGATTTGTTCAGCAGTTGCACATTTGCATTCACTGAATATCGCACACCGAGACATAAAGCCGGAAAATTTGCTTTATAGGTATTTTCTTATAATTATCTGACCATAGTCGCACCATTCTTATGTTGCGTAAACTGGCTTTATGTTCTCATATTTCTTACAACTTACTGGTTTTTCCAGCTGTGATGGACCGTCTGGTATTCTGAAACTAACTGATTTTGGTTTTGCAAAACATTTAGATTCTGCTGATACCAGGCCCTTAGAAACGCCTTGCTATACGCCTTATTATGCCGCACCAGAAGTGAGTTCTGAATTTCCCATTCACCGAGACTCTATGAGTGTTTGAATAAAAGCGAAAGATGGTGTCGATGTTGAAATTCAGCGTCCCAGTGTCATAAGTATATTTCTTAGCTGTGTATCCGCTTTCAAATTGCAGCTTGTTGAATAAGCCTTTATTAGATCGCACAGTACATGCGTTGTTTTTGTTACACTTTAGAAGTTGTTTAGATGAGGCACCATAAAAGCTTTCACGTATTTTTGTTAACTTAGAGCTGTAATTCTTATTGTTGCGTTTCTTGAATAGAATTTTAGCACTGCAAAAAGTTATATTACAGGTTCTTGGTCCTGAAAAATATGACAAGTCATGCGATATGTGGTCCATAGGTGTTATTATGTATATTCTGTAAGTTTTTAAACAGAATTCTTTTGCTGAAGTATTCAGGTTGTGTGAGTTTCTTTTTCAAGTTTTCTGATTCATGATTTGCTCAAGTTTTATAGCTTATGTGGTTTCCCACCATTTTTTCCGCTAATGGTTTACCCATGTCGCCAGGAATGAAAAATCGCATCAGAACAGGCAAATATGCTTTTCCTTCGCCAGAATGGGATCGGGTTTCCGAAGCAGGTCAGTGTCTACAAAAGCTTAGTTATTATTGGGAATGTTTGTTTTAATTACTTGTTAGATTGTTTATGCCCTTCGATATTCATATGAAATGATTAGACAATCGATAGAAAGGATTTCAGCGAAAGATTTGATCAGAAAGTTGTTACGTACTGATCCGAGTGAGCGCTTCACAATTGAACAGACGATGAGCCATAAATGGATCATCCATTATCAGAAAGTTCCAGAAACGCCCCTTTTACCGCTTCAGTACTTGAGGAAGAGAAATCTCAGTGGGTAGAAATGCAGGTTAGTTTTTATTTTCCGTCATAAAGATCTAATGTTTTTATTTCGTAAGTTGTGATAATATTGTGAGCATTCTAATCACTTTTTATATAGCGAAAGCAAGTTAACTGGTAAAAATAAATTTAGGATGAAATGGAGATGACTTTAGCAACGATGCGTGTCGGCAACGAAGATATCCATATTAAAAACTTAAAGGATTCAAATAACCGTTTATTGAACAAACGCCGTAACAAAATAAACAAACGATAAAGAGAATAGTCCATAATTGTTTGAGTTATTTGTTCCCAGTTTGCCTTTTTCAAATGTGTCATCCTCGAAATAGTAGTGTGAATTCGTATTCTTACTGGATTTGTAAATGTTCCATTTGTAAATATAGTGTATCTGTACGTTAGTTTTTTTGCAGGCTTGATTCGTAGCCTTTTTTATTTAATGCCATTTATAAATAGCTGTTCTTGCAAGGTTGTGAAAAGTGCCTAAAAGAGAATGCCCTTGATGTGAAGACAGAAACATATATAAATGTTTTGTTAAGGTTTTAATGTACATGTTATCATATCACTGATTGATTGCTATTATTACCGACTTTTTCTGAGTCGTATAGCAACTTGATGATTGTTATGTGCTTCTGTTTTGTGATGTAAAATCAGTTGTAATATGGAAAACTCTCTAAATAAGTCGTTTTGACTTTTTCATGTACTCAAATTTTTGTTATCTGAGCGGACTTATAAGAATATCTGGTGGCTTACATATAGCTGGTAGTTCTTCCTAAAAGCTTCAGTGCATTGTTCAGTGATATGTTGTATGCAGTGATGGTAGATTTGAATTATGTGGTGGGGAGCAATGGTGAAATAATATAAAATAGATGTGACTGAATTTAATGAAAGTTGTTGGGGAATGGTCGTTTCTCGACAGTATACATAAGTATCTTCACCGCGTACATTTTTACAATTCAATGATATACTTTCGTCAAAGTTTGTCTGGAACTGCTGCATAGTACTTTCTGCATTAAATCAATACGAACCAATCTTCACCATTCCGAACGGCAGTAAGGTGTTCAGATGAAGTACGGTACGAAAAATGGAAAATCGCCAGGAGCTACCATTGCACGTAGTTTTTGCAATTTTTGAACATACAGTTCGAAAATCATCTGATCACTTGTTCCTCCAAAGGATTAGATGACACGGTTTCCAAGTACTTAATTGCCATGAGTGCCAATAATCACCTCGGGGGCTGTAAATACGGTTTCCAATGCATGCAACGAAAGAGTCTCGGGACGAAGTCTGTTTCATATTAGTACTTGTTCAATGCCACGATGGCACTGGTTGGCTTCTAGAAATGTTTGGTTGGCGGTACGAGATGGGGGACGAAGTGCAATTGTGGAATGTGTTGGGAGAGGGGTGGTGTGTGTGATTTTTATTCAGAAATTTTTTCAGATGTACCGTGCAACAGAACCATCAGCCTTCGTATCGTCAGGACAACTAATTGAGGATCATAACGTGAAGGGTGCGCAGATGTATCCAGGTGTTTTTTCATTACATGTCTCTTACCGTTAACTGGGAAAATAACATGAGTAGAATGTAATGAAATGAGGCTGAGATAGTCGTGTTTGGTACCATAACATCTGTGTAACTAGGTATAGCATTAATGTCAAATCTTATAGATATAATGAATTTTATTTTCAGTTAGTGCAGGACAAAATTACATGATGTCGGGCAGAAATTCTCAGAATGGGGAGATTCCGCAGGTATCTCTTTTATTTGTAAATGTTTGTTAATTCATGATGTGTTAGATTTTTCAGAATTACATCTAAAATTTCGAGTTTATTGTGACTATTGCAGAACATGACGCTGCAACATAGCAATGATTATGGACAGGTTACTGGGCAGCAAGCATTTCCATCACAGTTTACTGCAGTTCTTGGTTCGCATTGTAACATTACATATATTGCTCTTACTGCTGTGTACTTGGACCGAAAATAAAACTGCCACCGAAATCTTCCGATTTTCCGAATAGAAAGTATTTGCAGAAATGAACAATGGTAAGACTGTGAATGGTGCAACCCATCTCTTCTCTAATCCTCCCAATAGCTTCTCGAATGATGTACAGCTGAATAGTGGTATCATATCTAATCCTCTTCCTACAAGTTTGTTTTCCAGAGTTATTTTCTGAGAATTCGGCCGGTGCAGTTTTTGAGTAATTTTGAGAATTCATTTCAGATTCACGGCTAGTATCACCTGAGATTTCTGTGCAGCCCGCTATGACTTCATCTTTGACGCCTACACCTATCAGAATCGCTCCTGCTCCTTCGACGCCAAGTTTTGCTGCAAATATACCTGCAATGCCTGATGCGAGAACATTTCCACATATGTTTCCGTTTTCTCACCCGCTTCCTTCAGAAATTTTCCCATCAAAGCCGTTATACATGACTCCACGCTATTTTGGCACTTCCACACATAATGTCACACCGGAAACTGGAGGTACACCAAAACATCCGACATTTGGTAGCCTCGTAGGACTCGTTCCAAAACCAGCTGACGGCAGTGGTCCACAGATGTCTATCCCTTCACAAATACCTGGCATATACAGCAGCCCTCCTTCTCTCGGACTTCCATCAATACCCGGCATACCATCCACTGATTGTGGTACTGGCAGTGCTAGAATGGCTGGACCATCAGTGCATGGCGAAATCACTGGACCACCTGCTCCAGGATTGTATCAGCAGAAATCTCGTTTGGATCCTAATCTGATGCCTAGCGTGGTATATCTATAAAATTTTCTGAGTCTTTTAAGCTCAAAGAATTTAATGGAAAAAATCATGAGTTTTAAAAGTTGCGCAAAATGGTACCTTCTTGAGAATTTCGTTTTTTCGTCAAATTTTTCGAAAAGAAAATTAGTTTAGGTCCAAGTAATCGAAGAAGATCGTTCGACAAGGAGTGGGACATTTCCAACCGGTTATCCACGGCTGAGCATCCACCGCTGACTTCAACTGAATTTATTGCTCAGGATCAAGGTATGGAATTGGAATTTAGAATTTCTTATTTTTAAAAAACAAAATGATTGAGAGCTAGTACAAATTTTAATTGTTAGAAACCGCTTTACAAATCATTTTGTAGTTAGGAATTCTGAGAACATTTCTTATGAAGAAATGAATTTCACTTCTTTATCCATTATATTCTATATTACTGATGTTCATTATCTTTTGAATGAGAAGATAAATTCACAATTTCCAGACTATTTGGAACTTTTGAAGAATTGAAATTCTTTCTTCAATCAGATTTTGCAGGCATTTGTAGTCCGAAATTCATGCGGTCTACGTTATATGTTGCACCAGCGTCATCTGATATGTTAAAAGTTCACGAATACCATTTGCAGTCGCCGTCACTCCATTTGCACGTTTGCATTCAAACGAGGTATTTTATGTCCTTAATCTCTCTTATTTCAAGGAAAAGTTATCGGCATTCGAACTGTTGAAACTCAGAATGAATAAGAATTCAGACTTTAAAAAGTCATATGTTGACATTTGTATGTTAATTTCTTGCAGTTTTAAATATATAACCTTTAAGAAAAATGAGTTTGAGACACCATTTGATCTGTAACAAAATATTTCCGTAATCTTCATTGATCATTTAGGACCATTTGACTTATTTTTCAGTTAACTCAGCGTCAGAACGATATTCATTTCAAAATCTTTTGATACGTAAGCATAATTTAGTAGTACTAAGTTTATTAAGTACTGCACTCTTGATATTTCATTTCACATATGTATAATGTATTTATACGCTTATTAGTGAGCAGGAAGTGCATAAAATACACAAAATTGGAATATCAAAAATACTTGGCGATTCAAATTTTTCAAATTCTCAGCGATTTTATCGAGGCTTCAACTTTTAAAGATTTTTTTTTTCATTTTGATTTTGTTAATAAATTTATCTAATATGTTTTTTGAAACATCTTACAGATGCAACCTCCAATCATAGATCTTGGAGAATTGGGTCCTGTGAGATGTCATCGTTGCAAAGCTTATATGTGTCCATTCATGGAATTTCAAGATGGTGGTCGTCGCTTCAAATGCCCATTTTGCTCTGCATCCACAACTGGTATGTGGGCTGTATATAGGTTTTTCGTTTTCTCCCCTTCAAAGAGCATTCATTTTAGGTTTGCAAAAACTTTGTTTATTTTGTTTTAGTGGATGATTCGTACTTTGCTCACTTGGATCACACCGGTCGCCGTACGGATATCCAACACCGTCCCGAACAATTTCTTGGGTCATATGAACTTGTTGCAACGAAACCGTATTGTAAGGTCTGATTTTGATTCGTACTTTGCTCACTTCTGTATGATCTGTATGTTTTTAAAATTCAGAATTATTGAAATATTGAACATTTCAATCTATATGTATTTCCGAAGTTGTTTCCAGAACGGTTTGAAACCAAAAGAACCTGCATTCATCTTTATGCTGGACGTGTCGTATTCTGCAGTGCATTGTGGCCTTGTATCAATATTTTGTAGAAATATTCGAAACTTGTTAAATAATTTACCCAAGTTTGTTTTGTTCATGTAATGAAAATGAGATCTTCAAGTGAGAATAAGTTATATACTTTTTGAAAGTTTGTACTTAATGCTTATAGAAGTCAAAAGTTTGCTTTTATGAACATGAAAAATTTTTTCTTTTCAGTTATCATAACATACTGTTGCAGAGAAGTGGGTCAAGTAAAATCATCTTTACGCATTGGGTTTGCAACATACGATCAAACTATCCATTTCTACAATCTGAAAAGCCACATAGGTCAACCTGAAATGCTGGTCGTTGGAGACGTGAGCGATGTTTTTGTGCCATTGGTGGATGGGTTTCTAGTAACACTAGAAGAAGCCGATGTTGTTCTGAATAGGTACAACATTAAATCATCCATGCATTCAAGTATAAGAATCTCTTAGTGATTTTTACTCGAATTGGATCCCCAAGTTTGCAATCTTAACTACAGAACCATTAGTTTGTTCACTTAAAGATTCAAATAATAAACGCAGGGATTTAATCACTTCACATGAAAAATCTCTTCTATCTTATTTAAAGAATTTGAGAATATTTTCATCTTAATTTATCCTGTTGTCATTCCAGCACTACAGTGCCATCTTTGTATTTTGAGAGAGAATAAACATTTGAATCATATTATGGTGAGATCGATGGAATCGTTGTAGATAATTTTACTGGAATTTAAAAATCAAAACACTGGAATTCTGGTCGTTCATTGTAGTTATTCATTTATATATTTTGAGCTTGCTATGTGAAATTGAAAAGATCTTTGGCGACACGCGAATCACTGAAACAATACTTGGTCCTGTTATCCAGGCTGGTTTGGACGCATTGAAAGTACGATGATATTTCCCACTAATTTGAATTTCACTATAGAATGGTTCCAAATTTATGGTTTTAATATTTATGTGGTTTTATGATCAAATGAGTTTCAGTGTGCTGATAGAGCAGGGAAGTTATTCATATTTCATACCAATTTACCGTTACTGGATGCGCCTGGGAAGTTAAAAAATCGTGATGACCGCAAACTTCTTGGAACCGATAAAGAAAAGGTTAATTAAGTCAGTAATTTGATCCCGCTTGTTAATTTGGATTTTGCGCAGTTAGTCTTTAGAGCGAATTTATTTCAGGCTGTTTTACAACCGCACATCGACTTTTATAGTAAATTAGGTGAAGAATGTGTTAAAGCAGGTTGTGCGGTAGATTTATTCTTGTTTCCAAATTCTTTCGTGGATGTTGCATCACTTTCACCTATTTGTTCTCTAACGGGTGGTTCGATATACAAATATCAATATTTTGAGGTATGTTGTAATCCATGTAATTTGGTTAGCAAATATGATGATGCATGATATATTTTCCGTTTGTTGCTTTAATTAAATGAAGTAATTCATCATTTGTTCCACAAATTGTTATTTTAGACACAAAAGATAGCGAACGTTTTTGGCAGATCTTTCTCACGACATAAGTCGTGAAATCGTATTTGATGTAATGATAAGAGTGCGTACATCCACTGGTAAGTATTAATTTTGAGTTTTAATGTTCGGTGATTTCCTAGAGATAATTACAAATTATGAAGTAATTTTTCTTTTCTCAAAATAACAGGTAATAGTTTCCTGTACTGACAATTGCTTTCAGGTTTACGGCCGATTGGTTTCTTTGGTTCTTTTTTATGGATAATAGCACGGATTTGGAAATGGGTGCCATTGATTGTGATAAAGTAAATTTTTGTTGCTGTGAAATTTGCTTCAATAGTAACCACATGAAACAGTGATTTTTTAACATTTATTTACAGTCAATTCATGTAGAAATTCGACATGACGATAAGTTACCGGAAGGAAGTACCCATTTACAAGCGGCTATACTATTTACATCATGTAGTGGACAGAGAAGACTTCGTATTCACAATCTTGCTTTGGCTGTTTCGTCGGATTATAACCAACTTTATCGTGTTGCTGATTTGGACTGTTTGACATCGTTCCTCTTCAAACAAGGTAAAAGAATTTCAGCTCCTGCTTTTGAAATATAGTTTTGTCTACAAAACGTAATTTCATTCGCTTTGTTTCGAACGCATTTGCAATTTTGCGATTTTAATATTCATTTTCTTTAGCGGAATATTTCTTGCGAGACAAATCTCCCAAGGAAATGCGGGAAGCGGTCAATGCACGTTGCGCGCAAATGCTGGCAACATACCGTGAGAAGTGCAGCGAGCAAGCACCGCTTGGTCAACTAATTTTGCCAGAATGTTTGAAACTTTTACCATTATTCGCAAATTGCATTATAAGGAATGATGCGCTTAGCGGAGGTCAATTTTCTGTTGTACAATTCTATATTATATTAATTTCCTTCGTCATTTTTATTATTCAAATATTTTTGTTTTTTAAAATTCAAGCCAATTCTATCATTTAAAAGGAGCCTTTAAAATCTCTTTTAGGTAACGACATGACGGTAGATGATAGAGCTTATCTAATGCATCTTATACCACCTCTAAAAACAGAGGATGCATTAACTTTGCTATATCCTACAGTATTTCCTATTTCCGATTTAATCCTTGAGCAGCAGTCAACTGAGGTATTTAATTTTCGTGCAGATATGCTTTTTTTTTTTTTTTTAAACTACTGTTTATTGCAGAGATTATTCTGATGATTTTTAGTTAACATTGCCAGTCTGCGTACGAGCTTCTTACGATAACTTATCTCCGGAAAAAGCATATGTGATTTATAACGGTATTATGATGTTCTTATGGATTGGTTTAAAAGTGCCACAGGATTGGGTGCAAGATATCTTCAATTCCAGCTCAGTCACACATCTTAACGTGGAGAATGTTTGTATTTGAAATGATTCATCAGAAAATTTGAATTCTAGAACTGTTTTACTACTGTTATTTGTTCAGCTATGCTTTCATTAAATGTATCTGTTCTAGCATATTGTGCCGGAACGTGACAATGCACGATCACGTGCTGTACGTTATGTTATTGATCGAGTGAACATGAATCGCTTGAGACATATGAAACTGTTTGTAATTCGGCAACAAGATGCATTAGAATCCTGGATGAAGAAATTTCTAGTTGAAGACCGTACATCGAATATGCCCTCATATGTGGACTACTTATGCAACATTCATCGCGAAATTAGAAGTTTGTTGAGTTAAAAGGGCATTTTTTGTTTTCCGTTTCCATATTTTGTTGCTGCTGTTCGGGAAATTGTTTATCAATTGTTGATATTAAAATGCGTGATGTGTTATATATTGATTATGACAAGCTCCATATCTTGACAATGATCCCACCGTCTAAAGCAGTTCTTTCTTTCAGTTTTACGGGATCTCTTCAATGAAATTGAATTTTAAAGTGTTGTGCTTTTGCAATTTTGTAATGATTATGAAATGACTGTTTTTTTAGGCCATTATATCTAAGTATTGTAATGTTGACTATGAGTAATGGTGATTTTTAACAAATTATGATTCAGTCATGATTATGGAAAGTAGTATGTAAGCGATTTGCAGCGATTTGCACTCGCAGTGCTATATTATCCACACTTTTTTTCTTTTTATTATTTTCGATTGAAGTCCATATTTACATTATACTTCCTTTTCATCGTGATTGTATTGAAAAGCCTTATTTATTATATTTATCTTTTTCTTGAAACCGTTTGTTTTTCTAATAAAATTTTCACTTTCAGTTGTTCCATTTAGCTTCGTCGTGCATTATATGTGCGCTTAAGATGGTCAATTTGTTTGCACAAAATTGAGTTGTGATTACTATAGAATGAGACAGATACAGGGAAGCTGAGTTTTTACTAATGAAATTCGAGATTAAGGTGTTATAGATTAAATAGAGGTTGATAATGTAGTCACTTAGAGTGGACGGTGCAGTTGAAAATACTTTCGGAGTTGGAGTTTCACAATACAGGTGGGAGTAACGACGAATTTTGCTATATTTTCGTAATATATGTGAAAGTCGAACTTTGAAAGTTAGGATCATGAATTGGTGTTGTTTCCTTTGCGGAAAGGTCTATGTTTTCACTTGCTTCTGAAATTGAACTTTGTGCTTCATTGCGCTGCCGGGGAGCTCTCCAATACAGCTTGCAGTGCAATATCGAAGATTTCAGTCATAAGTCGCAGTACTTGGTGGCGCTTTTTCTATTCTATTTCGGTCCATTCTCTCAATACCATCAGATTCCTATGCAATGGATATTTTGGAAGGATTTTTAGACGTAATTTTTCTCTAGTGATTCATAGCTGTGTATATTTCCGGTTGCATGTTTAAACTTATAACTCTATAAAAATTAAACGTCACAGACTAGAGCAAAGAGGAGAGAATTCTAAGTAAACCGGATTACCGGTTTCTCACTGTGATGCTCCAAGTTTGCCAGTTGAATTCTTTTTATTTATTCGCTGCAAATTAACGTAATGCAACATATAGATATCACTGGGAATTGATTTATTCATAATAAGAGACGATGGTAACAAAGGTGGGATTTTTGAGGACTAAAATAAACATCAACGAGCTGCAAGAGAAAAATGATGTACGCGAACGAAAATGAAGCATGCTGTAATGATGGATATGGGCATAAACTTTGGTTTTCGGTGTAGGTGTATTTAAAAGGCACCTTTGTGTCTGTACAGCGTAATAGTCTTATTATGGGATTTGTTGAACGCTTGTCTGCTGTTCAAATCCAGAATGTTACCCTTTTCCCGGTACAGAAAATCATATCTGATATGTATAGCAATTCCAAATTTACAGAATGCTCATTCCAAGTAATCTTTGCTTTTTATAATAGAGGGATGGTATGTTTTCTCTCTTGTGCTAATGCTCGATAGTCTCATCTCTCTTATCGATTTCCTTTTCTTATTTTGTTTGTGAACGGTAGGAAGTTCTCTTTTACACGAAATTGAGTTACACTACTTCGTAGACTATCTCTTTGCGAGCTTATTTATTAATAAATGGCGTGCTGCCGCAGAACTGGACATATCAATGTGGTTGTCGGACTGTTAATGGTGGATGAGTTCCCAAATGTTTTACGGCATCGCATATAGCTAAATTTTGCATTGCTTTATAAACAACAAATTGCTGTAGGAATCTCTTATCATTCACTGGTATGTTCACATGTATTAACTTTTGTTATCGACTTCATAAAAATGTCGGTATCGGTTCAACATTTCAGGTTCTTTTACCCCAGCAACTATGATAGTACCAGGTTCAGGGGCAGCAATCAATGACATCCGTAAGATGTCATTAACCAAAAGCAAAACCACACTTCACAACTTTGAACATCTGGTCAAAGGTAAACTCCTTCTGTTATTGATTTTTGATTGATCCTCGTACAGTTGCTTTTTCTTTCCTTAATTTTCTAACAGAGATAACCGAGTTGGAGTTAAACCTCCTTCTCCAAAATGAAACGAATCTTATGCTATTCAACTAGATGCTTAAAGACCGTTTACTGTTATTTAAATTTGGATAGGTTCTTCGTCTTGAGCTGGTTCCTTCAGTTAGTTTGACATTGATCAAACTAATTAAACTTAACATATGTAAAGAATATGAGACGAATACTTGATTAATTCTATTTAAGAATCTTTTTATCAACTGCTATAGTATTCACTATAATTTTAGCATTATCTGCTGATCAATTCATATATGAATTAAACTTAACAATTAAAGAACGAATTGTAATCTAAAAGTGTAAAAACAGCTATATTAGCTCCAACGTATGCTCTTTTGTGGTATTACTCTCACTGAAAAATTATTCAGTTATTTTTTCTTTCCCTTTAAATTTATTTCCAAGTTTCATTGATCCATTTTTTGGAAACAATCAGCATAAGTATTCAATATATCTTATTAGTAATAGGTTTTCCTTGCATAAAAATTCCAGAGTCTAAGGCTAGCAAATCAACTCTCAGCTGATTATCATTCTACTGAAGTTCACCCAGTTGTTCACTTGGTTTCTCTTTCGTTTCCGCTTCTCCCGTAGTTTAAGGAAAAACGGGAAAAAGAATTTTTTTATGTAAGTAGAAAAAGACATGAATAAAATTTATATGCATTGAAGCATATATTTCGGATCGGAGTCTTGAGTCATTGCTACTTCCTGTTATTCCTAAATAAGTCTTTTTGTTCTTATTCTTTGATGAGTCATTCAATCCACATCCAGATATGCTTTTGTTATTCTTATTGTTAATTTTGTTGTCGCTAATATTATTTGAAATAATTATCAATAAACTACAGTGTTTTTTTAATAATGACTTCATTGATCGTATTTGTGTATTATGTATTACATGTTAATGCTCTATTATTATGTACGTGTTTTGCGTATATCTACCTGTATTTGACCACCTATCCGTGTCATTATGCCTGCTGTATAAGGAGTTGTACAACTTTCGAAGCGGAAAGTGTATGTTGTTTGCAAATATATATAAAGTTCTCATTAAACGTTCTATTAAATAGCTTTCAAGAATAGTATTCTGGCAACGATGTGCTTCAGATACTGACTTCTGCTCTCGGTAGCTTGATGCATCGAATTTGTCTATGGCGTTGGTATATACTGATCTTTTAAATAAAGCTGATGATGCAACCAGCTAAATTATTGCCTCTTAACTGATGTACATCTGATAGTATTCACTGGGGTTGCTAAGCCATCTCACCATGAAGTTTTACAGCCATTTTATCTTGCAATTTGATGAAGTCTGTTCTTTCTCTAAAATTAACACTTTTGTTTACTGCTGCTGCAGTGGTATGTAGTATGCCGTAGTCTAGATTACTATGTTGCTGGCAGCAATTTGCTAACATTTCACTGCTGTTCTCAGATTATTTCACCGGGTTTGTGTATGTCGAAATGAGCTATGCAATAATTATATACCGCATTTCCTGATTAACGGCATTACTATTCGATCATCAGTATTGATAATAACAATGAAAATTGCTTAATAGCAGCAGAAATATCAGTAGTGGAAATTTGAAAAATCAAAATGTAATAAAATCGTTATTTGAATCAAAAAGTGCTATTTTGCTCATATTCTTCTAAAATTTTGTTGCAGTGCTTGTTTTGTCAAATGATTCAATTTGTTTAGCTGAAAATTCTTTTTCTAAAATTATTCAAGAAAAATCTTATAATCTTTCTACTACTGTTTTGGTCCATGGTAATACTGAAACTTCTTTTATGATTCTGAAAATGCTTATCGTCACTGCTGCAAAAATGCCATTGTGGGGAGAGTTTTCTACTACCATTGATCTGAACAAAATTGTGAGAAGTTGATTTGAAACTTATCATAGCCATTGACCAAACAGAGAGCAATACACATCGAAAAATTAGTTTTAAACAGACGCTAACGTGCAACAAAAATTGCGGCTTTATGGAAGGATGAACATACTATCGTTTTGTTTTTAAATTTCATACTGTTGTTGCTTGCTATTTATTCGTAATTTTCCCATAGATTTACAATATTTTTTTGTCATTCGGATATGCGCATTTGAAGCTTATCACTGCGGCCCTCTAACATTGCTCTATTTTGTGTTTGTGCATATTTAAATTTCGAGAAAATCAATGGTTCGAACATTGCCATGCGCTGTTTTTCCTCGCTGTGCGCAGTAAATGTGCAATTGAACAAATTTTTAATATGAGTAGTAACTGTTAATCTCTTAGCTGTTCTGTTTGCTATACACTCTATTCGTTTATTGTCAGATCTACTTTCGACTTTATTGTACTTCTTTTTTCAGTCCGAACCAAGAAGATATATGTAACACCATGACTATTCGAAAAATTTTATAGAGAGTCAATTTCGTAATTTCGTTTAATATCATCGAAACATTAAGCAAATTTTTTTATCATAGTCGCCTTCAAATATGCTGTAAAAAATTGATTGATACGAGATTTTAAGAAAATTGGTGGTTTGGAATAGCTGCCCTGTACAACTATGATTTTGTACGAAGTGGAATCAGCAAATTAATAAAATGTTCAAGTATTTGAAGACATAAATTTCTCATCGTAGATGAGTTTCTATTTTTGTTTTAGCTTTGTTTCTACTGTATTGTAAATTTAAGATACTTCTTTTCTATATTAATACATAGTTCAATAAGATAAAGAAGACAGAAGCCTTAATCATTAATTTTCTGCACTTTTCATTGCGATGAAACTCAGGAATTAAGTTAAACGTTTTCCTCGTTAAGAACAAATATTTTTTCAATTTTTCAGCAATAAATTGTAGGTATTTGATGCGAATTTGTTTCGAATGCAATTAGAAGATGCTGGACACCTTGATTTTTCTTTTGTAATGCCTTATTCAATTATCGTTTAAATCCCTTCAGAAATTCGTTCCCAGCTGAATGAGCAGTTGCGTTGTTTAGAAACTCGAACGGAAGCGCAGGTAAATCATATTCACCAGTTGTTTTTTGTTACATAATTCCAGTATTTGTTATTTCGGGATTTATGCTTGATCACAAGATAAGCGGAAAGATTTTAAAATTTATACATTTATTTTCGAAGTGTTCATGAGAAGTCATTGTTGTAGACTGCTATTTTATTGGAATTAAATGATTACTACCGAAAGAAGGCAGAACTTGATGGCGAATATGGAAAACAGCTCGAAAAACTTGCAAAAATATTATGCAAAACATAAAATGAAAGATACAAGTGAGTTTCATGTTTTTATCGACTTTTGGAAATTAGAATTTTAATATTGGATAAGTGTGTATAACAATACGCACTTTACGGTTGGTTTGGTTTTATTATATTTGTAATTCCTCTTTTTTCAAAAAGCACTAAATAGAAAAAATGAAACGTTGGTGAAGCTGACAGAAGGAAAGAGGAATTGCTGAATTATAAGTGATATATTTGGGTGTTTACTTTATAAAATTCATGTTATTCACAAAACTAAAAACTGCATGAGCTATTTTATAATCAGATAATTTCGCTGCTTGAATGATTAAAAAGTGCTTGAAAATTAATCAAATTCGGCAGATCGAATTAAACGAGGCGAGGCTGCAAATATTTTATCGTCATTATTATGCTTGTCGCGGCCAACTTTAGTGTCATGCAAATTTTACTAGATAAGTGGATGTGACAACAGAAGCTATTGGTTTAAATGGAATTTTAATGTGAAGTAATTCAAGAATAATACTTCTTATATTCCAAAAACATTAAAAGGACCGAGAATTTTCTTTTTGAATGCGAAAAAAATTAAGCTTATGATTGGTTATCACGGCATTGTGTCATATGCTTTTTTTTTTAAATTTAGTCCTTTATTTAGTTGCTGTTTCATTCCTGGATTGCTTAATTTCTTTATGCATTATCTAAATGTAATTATTGAGGTTCATTTGTTTTTCATTTTTACAGATTTTTCAGACGCGATTCTTGGACTTTATATTCAGCCTGTGGCTTGTGGCAACAGCTTGTGGATCAGACAAAAGAGGAAGCTAAGCAGAAGATGGCTTTGGCTGATTTATATACTGCTCGCCTTACAGTTCTTATTGCTCAGAGAGCAGATGATTTACAGCGTATTTCGCGAAAAGTATAATTTTCCTTTTTGTGAAAGTTTTTCTGTAAGAATATCTAAGAATATGTTCCGGTGCTACATGCAGGACCACCAAATACATAAGTAATTGCTTGTTTTCAAAAAGTTTTCGATGTCAGCTTTGTTTGAGTCTTATTTTTATACATTAATAGCACAGAGGCGTATGCATTCGTCTCGCTTACGAACATTAAGCACCACTGCCTCGCTTATACTATTGATTGAATGAGATTTATTCCTCATTATCTTTTGATCCTTTCCTATAGTCATTTTTTATTTCACTAACATGTTGTGTTCATCCCAAACAAATTCTTCCGTTCGAACTTAGTATATATAGTATTTTCGATATAATGTTGACTTGCCAAGTAGCCATAGGAGAGATGGACATTAGTTTCGAAAAGGTTTTTATTGCGCAAATAAATTTTTGGAATTTTTATGCTTAAATAATAATTTTCAATAACAAAAAAATCAGCTCATTAGGAATTTTTGGAAGATATGCGAAACCCTTATTTTTCCATATATTGCTTCATTATAATTTCCATCACGGCATGAAACATGCAATAACCCTACACATTGTACATTACTAACGAGCATTTTATCATTATGTTTTCATTTATCTCTGAAATCAAATCATTTTACCCATTCTTTTGAATTTTGACACTGATACTGAGGAAGAATTTTTTCATTACTGTCTCTCTTTGGTGTTTCCCAAAAAAATTTTTATTGTCCATGGGCGACTTCCTAAAACACGGTTCGCTGTACTTGGTACTGTCGATATGATGTTCGAAACATGTCTTAAATAATATTGGTTTCTATTTTGTTCATGAGATCTAGGAATTATATATTTTTCATAGGTTATCATTTAAAAATTATAATTCAAACTAACCTAAGTCTTCTGTATGATTCGTAATCACTGTTACAGTGTCGCGAAATAGGAGCACTTGCTCACGGTGAAATATGTCGAGTGCTAAACGAGCTGCACACTGCCATGAGAACCTATCAGGTATGTATTGTTTTGAGATGATCAGTTTCGAACTGCATGTACTATTGACTTTAGATGTATGGAGACATCTCATATTTCAGGATTTTTATCAGTGGTACGTTGATATATTCTACGTAATTGTATATTATATATTTCAAGTTGTATGTTTTTCAGATTTTATGAGTTTTCTTATCAAAATATAAATTTCTGTTTTCTAGCTTTGCTTTCTGGAATGTTCAGCCATAGAAAGCAAGTTTCGCCAAGCTGAAGGAAATAAGATGAAGTATGAGGAGAATAACCCGACGAAACTTGGCGTCACTCGTAAGCATCGATGTTTAGCAAAGCTTTATAACAAAGTAAGTTTTAATAAGTTGTCACT
The DNA here is from genome assembly GCA_024305405.1 of Dirofilaria immitis. Classification (NCBI taxonomy): domain Eukaryota; kingdom Metazoa; phylum Nematoda; class Chromadorea; order Rhabditida; family Onchocercidae; genus Dirofilaria; species Dirofilaria immitis. The sequence continues at coordinate 6,623,347 of JAKNDB010000109.1, forward strand.
GAAGAACGTTTTGAGATTCAAGGCTCAGTTTGTTTTCAGAGATTGGAGAAATACAACATGGTAAAACTGAAGTGTTTAAAAGCTAGGAATGAATATCTGTTATGTGTGCAAGCAGCTAATGCGGCTTTGCATAAATACTTTGCTGACGACCTTTCTGATCTCATCGATGTATGTTTTACATCCATTTTAATGGAAATATTAGTGATCCAAAACATATCTTCGTTTCAGTTATAGTGATATTTGTATTGCAACTTATAGAAAAATTCATTCAGTGCATGGATCTTGGTATGGACCAGTGGTTACAAGGTTTTATCAATTGTACAGTTTCGGCGCGGAAAGATATATGCCAGAAAGAAATGGATGCTTTAGCGGAGCTTTGTGGATTTAAGGAATCACTTGATTCGAAGGCGGATAAGCAGCGGTTTATTGAGGCAAACCATGCGACTTTCATGTTGCCTAAGCGATTCGAATTTAGGTAATATTCATTGCAGATTTTTAGATTTCTAATTTCGGTAGAGTCTCTATCTGCTTTTAATTCGCTTGAAAGAAGTTGTAAATTTTGAATTTATTTCATAAAATTTTGTGAATTTTTTCAGGGGACAACTTGGTGATACGGTATCTACAGTAAGTGCAACAGATGTGGTTGCTGAAGAATTACAACAGCGACATTTGCAAATCGAAAGGAGGCTTGCCAATGTGAGGTACTTAGTTTTTGAAATTATTCGCTTCATTCATATTTTGGATTTAGACTGATGTTATTTGAAAGTTTGATAAAATTCTGGTTATTATTTTATTTCTTCATCAGTGTATTTTCTTTTTGTCCAGTCCCACAGTTAAACCCAATATTTTGGTCATTTTTGTGAGAAAAAGCAATTTGTGGAATTTTCATTTTTATACGAAATGATTTATGTTTTTAAGAATTGAGTCGGAAGAAATATGGAAGACTTTGGAGTCTACAGAAAAAGCAGTTGCTGAACGTTTTATGGAGGCGATGATTAGTTCAGTTGCAGCCGCTGAAGTTTCAAGTGATGCTTCGCGTGAAGATTGTAATGACGCAAACACTTATAATTTTAAGAACAGAATAAATGCTAACGAATTATATGACTTTTATCTTGCGGTTAGTCTAATCATTCTCTTATAATCTCAATTTGAAGTCCTAATCTTTATTGCCACCTTGACATTTTGTATGGAACTTCGGATAATTTGTTTTAGTAAGGCTGAGTGATTTTTTCCAGAAATTCAGCCATTATATGCTGAATAGTAATTTAATTGAACGCCTGGAAGCACGGGCAAATGGAATTGCTTCAGCTTTGAACGGGTATGCTAACAAAAGTTTTGATGATAGCACAAGTTCTGCTGCCGTTTCTTCTCCTAACTGTTTCTGTCGTATGTTTTCGAAATTTCATTGTTTTCTTGCCACCATTTTTAAATAAAAGAAAAGCAAAAGCACCTCTTAATTTAAAATATTTTTAATGCCATTTGTTTTCCTATTTTATATGATTATATTTAAAAATGGAATTACGTTTTTTCAAGAATTACGTTTTTAAGAAGATGGAGATGACAGTGAATTCTTTCTTTCTGCTCGTACTCGTACGAAAAAGAGAATTGGCAGTGGTTTATTATCTGACGGTATTAGGCGACCGAAGCTCTTTGGCGGTAGTTTGGATGAATATGTTGAAGCAACGGGCGAAACAATACCCCTCATTATTACGTCAACTATACGGTTCGTAATAGTGTAATATCAAAGTTGTAATGTTCTTCGATCTACTCTTCCATTTGTCAGCGAACTTACCATCTGAATATTTTTAAATATTTTCCTCTCTTGCAAAAAAAAAAATTGATAATATTTTTACAGCGTTTTATCCCAATTTGCTCTGCATCATCAAGGAATATTCCGTATATCAGGCTCACAAATTGAAATTAACATATTCCGAGAAGCATTTGAAAAAGGTAACAATACATTCGGTAGACGTTTTAGCTGTTATTTAGAGTTTTTTCTTTTCCCATTCTTCTCCTGTTATGCAAAAATTGAAAGAATATTGTTGCCATTATTGTAGGTGAAGATCCATTGCGGCATGTTATTGACGCTACGGATGTCAATTCAATTGCGGGTGTTTTGAAACTTTATTTACGGGAACTTCGCGAATCCCTTTTTCCTATATTTCTTTTTGATCAGTTGACAGAATGTGCAAAATGTTCAAATGCTGATGAATTCATCAAACAGGTTTTATTTTTCATTGTATGAGAGCGTTACACAGAAAAGTTGAGATGTTTTTGCTTTTGTTCACAATTTAATATTCATTGTCTGGACTTTTAAATTTCATTTTTTTTAATCTGCAGTATTTCTGCAGATGTTTCACTTTTGCTATTAATAGCTCATGTTTATTATTTCGCTAATAAAAATTTCTTACTTTTCAGGTCGCTCCGCTTATTCAGAAATTATCACAACCTACTCAGCTCGTATTGCGATATCTTTTCGCATTCCTCAATCATCTTAGTGAATTTAGCGATGAGAATATGATGGATCCATATAATCTTGCCATCTGCTTCGGGCCCACACTCCTTCCTATTCCAGAAGGAAAAGATCAGGTTTTGTAAATTGAATTTTCGTTATGCATTATTAGAAGTTCCTGGCAAAGTCCGATCACTTCTCATCTAGCATGTAGCTGAAAAAAAAATTAGTGCTAGGCATGGTGAAGTTAACTGCGAAAAAAATTGTGTAGGGGCTTTAGCATTTCGACTTTTACTATCTCGCTGGGAATTTATGGTTGCGACCCAGTGATAATTCTCAATAATATAAAAAAAAGTTTTTATCCTGTTTTTCTGATCGCTTTTTCAACAGGTCAACTTCTGTCCATACTATAATCGAAAACAGAATTCACATTCCTTTCCTTCCATGTCGATAACTGGAATCGTCATTCATAATCAAGTGATATCATTGGGCTTCTCTTCTAAAGGACAGATGCTTATTAATAAAAATGGGGATATCGGACGGTAGATTAACTGAACATGGCTGTTCTCCGTTTTCATTAGTGTATGGGTGATCTTTTCGATAACTGCTATTATTTTGAGAAATTCCTTAACTTAAAAAATATAATTTTCTCTCTGAACTTGCCTGTCTGAAATGACAATGTTTCAGGTCTTTTACCATAATTTTGTGAACGAGCTTGTGAAAAATTTGATTGTTTATCACGAACAAATTTTCCCGTCAGTGTTACCTGGTCCACAGTATGAGAAGTATCTTGTTGAATCCGAGCAAGCACTCTTCATTGATGAGCAGTAAGTAATTTGCTATTCGTTAAAAAATTTTAGTTTTCGATTTAAATAAACATTAAATACATCTTAAGTGAATGAAAATCAAATCTCAAATAATGTATCTCTTTTTTAAAATTTTTTTTAGGGAAAATGCCATTAGTGGTGATGAAGAAACGATAACGACACCAATTTTTGAATATTCAAACGAGAAATCGTTGACTGGACTTAGAACATCTATAATGACTCCATCTTGGAATGTTACAGACAATGCTGTGGAAATGCTTTCGGCAGTTTCGAATATTACCGCATGTACATTATACAACCTTCCAGAAAATACGATTGTTTCAGAAGGCCAGAACCCTCTAGTCTCAAATCTGTCTGATGATTCTATGTACGATGTTACTTATATATTATTTATTTTGTAATGCAGTTATGTTACCATTTATTGGCTTTAATGCAAGTTTTACAGTTGAGTTTGTGTTGTGAAACTTCATTTTAAAAATAGTAAATACTTTCCGTAACAAAAGAACAGCTGACCAGTACTAGGGAGTTGACAAGTGTTAGGTAGCGTTGTAGTATCGTTATTTCCAACTTCCGAACCCAACTTAGTTGTGAAGGATTCTTCATTAGAGCATTTTATGCTTCAGATTATTAGCAAAATTAATTCCTGCTGGCGACAATGATTTTACGAAGCATTCGGAAAGTGCCAATAACACAACTATAACAGTTGCCCAAAATCTTTCATCGATGAATAGTGAAATCCCTCGAACCAGGTACGTCTAAAGATATTTCAAGCTATCAGTGGAAAATCTTCAAAGTTTTGGTCTTGGATATATCATTTAGCTATTAAAATTGATCAAGAAATTATTTCCTTGTTTATGGTATTGCTTCTTCAAATGTGAATAAACAGTCCGATCTTTTTTATTAAATAACGATTCCAAGGATTCAGCTATTCGGTGTTATCTTTCTAATCGATCCATAAAATTGTTTCTTCAGTTTCAAATATAAGTTCATGAAGTTAGGATAATAAATCTTGCAGTACGTCGGAAAATTGAAATTTGTTGAAATGAGTGCAAACAATGTTTTTAAAATATTTATGAGCAATGTAAATTCTTCTTAGGAACGGAAGCAGCTACAAGTTTGGTCTCGTCGAGGGTGTGGCGTGAGTTCGTTGCGCGAGCAACTGCATCATAGCCGAGTACAACAGCAGACTTTTACCAGTGATAAATTGTTGGTTTTTTTTTGGAAATTTCCACATTCAAGATGGCTGGGGTTTTTAATGGAAAGTTATAAATTTTCTTTTGCAATTTTCCAATATTGAATTTGCAGATTTAAAATTTATCCAGAGTTGAAATCTAATTTCAGATCGCCATCATCATCTTCTTTAGATGCTCTCATTTTTGATAGTCGTTTCGATGAAGTAATTTTTGAAAATGAAGTATCACCAGTTAGTAGCGAAAGCCACAGCAGAAAAACGGTATCATCTTCTCTTTCGCAGAAAGATGCTTTTGTTTCGTGCGGTCGTTTCCTGAATATACATCCTTCGAATACATACAAAAAAACGCTAATTTATAACTTCCATTGATTTACCTTTTTCGTAATATAGTAATACAAAAAGCGTCTCAGCACGACATCATGATTTCCCAGATCGTTGGTAGTTCCTCAATTTCTTGATAACTAGGATAGTATTTATCCCAGAAAGCTGGGAATTGCTTGAATATTATAAGGTTTTTTACTTGATGATATTCAGTTCATTTCATTGAAATTTTGTTCTAGATTTTTCACGAGAAGCTGAGAAGTACGGAACCAGATTTAGTGCGTTCTCTTCCACATGATATGATTTCTGTTCAACCAGAGCAGTCATCAGGAAATAATATGCAGTAGTTGGGTTTTGAGTTTTGAGACCGAAAGAAAGAAATGCTGATTTTCGGTTTTTATTGATCAGCTTTATTAGTTACGTAATTCCTTTTACTCCATACGTTCAAAGGCAAAATGATTATATCACAGATGTTCTAAAAGCTGGAATTGTAGAATTTCGTGATATTAAACAATTTATGGATTTAGAATTAAGGACTTTCAGTAATTATTCACAAAAAAAATTCCGCTTTGCAGTTGCAGTCAATATTCATTCATTTTCTTCAATATGAAACATATCCACTGCATTTTTGTTCAAATACAAATTACTGATTTGTTATAATGTTTTTCACCTTGCTACTTTTTATTCATACATTCTTCATATATATTATATATGTTATTAAAAAATGAGCAGAATATTAACTCTTCTTTCTTTATTGGAAAAGTCATACAACTGAGAAATATTTTATTTACGTTGAGTGATGGGTATTTTTTCCTCACTGCTAATATTCTTTTAAATTCAATTAATAATTGAAATGAACATCTGTGAGGCATTTGAAATCAAGGAAAAATTATCAGAATCTAAGATACCGACGCATAGTAGCCAACATCATGATATTAGTATATATCCTACAATTCGACGAGGATGTGGTAGAACAGATCGTCTGATCCAAATTCCATATTTCAGATTCGGATGCGACGGGTCTTCATTATTGCTAGCAAAAAGATGATTTGGCACCATATTTTTCATGCGTGCGTTGTCTAGTAGATAAAAAAGCGGATTTTAACAAAAAGCTGAATTCGAAAGATATACTTCAGTCTAAACGAATTATACCCTCACGAATTAAAGTTGTTCCTGAGAGGATAGCCCATAAATCGCATATCCCTGGACCTCCGGATCCCGCGACATGTTGCGGTTCTGGGTGCGCAAATTGTGTCTGGATTGAATATGTTACTGAAGTAATAGATTACTGCAGGGACCGCCCTTTACATGAAATTTTGGATGAGATTGACGAGCTAATCTCGAACGTTGGTCTTCGGGAATTCGTTAAATCAGAAATCCAGGCGCGTGCAAAATATCGGTGATATGAGTAGGCTATTATTTCAAAATTATTTTCTGATTTTCCGAGATCGATATACCTCATAAACTTATTTAAGTTTTTATTTTTACATGAATTTATTTGCGGCGATGCATTAAATACCGATCTTTTAAATCGGTTATACTTCATATGTATTAAGAACTTTAATATTTCAAATCGACTTTATTCAGAAATATGATTTTCTGCTATGTATGTCCAATCTCAAATAAAATTACATAATGTTTTTTTACTATTAAGTATTACATGCAAACTGCACATATTGAATGAAATAACTCTGGTGCAATCATTGAATTAAATGCACGTTTCGGTCATATTTTAATAGTATTATGTTGATAAAATGTTTACACAAATGCTAGTTATTAACCATCTGTATTATAGGCGTTTTGTCCTAATTAGTATTTTTCATGAAAGTAAAAAGATTTTGTGATTTCTTATTCATCTTTGTTCTTACATTTGATTTTTGATGTGATTGTTTCATCGCCATATAAACAAATAGGCCCTAAATATAATTAAAATGCAATACCTTGATACAGTCATTGAATTTTGATTATATTTTATTGTTCAACATATTGTGTTTTATTTCGTAATATTTTTATGCCTGTCGTTACTAATAAAGCTAACTAAGCTCTAATATATTAGTAGTGTTTTTCCATAAACTTTTTTGTTTCAAATTTAATTGAGCATAACGTCTTTCCTTGACAAAGGCAGCTTTACGAAATCTGACATGAATAGAGTTGAAACGACTTGGTATCGATGAACAGGAGATAAAATTCATGGAACTTTCTTGCAAATATTTGTTACCGGTGAATAATTGGAGCTAAGCTTTTCCTTTTGTGGATGATATAGCGATTACGTGAATTAAAAGAACTGTCTAACAAATAAAGTCATGGACGCTTTCAGGAAGCGAGATGTACAACTGCTTTGAACTTGTTTTTAGTCAAAGACGCATTGCAGTGAATGTCCGACTAACTAATGACAGTTAAGATTAGTTTTTTTTTTTTTGTGTGTGCGTGTAAATTTTATACAAACAAAGGAGTGGAAATATTTTTTCCAAAATTTGATAAAAATCTAACGGAACTTGGGCAGCTTTTAAAATTTGTTCTTGTATATATTCGGTACCTCATTTAACAAAAACTTGCATTTCTTGAATTAACCTTTTTTGTATCCTAATAGAGCTAAATTTGTACAGCAAAAAATATCTAGGAGGTAGATGACTTTTACCAGTATCATTTATTAGGTTCTCCGAAAGATCAGAATCGATGTACGGAACGATAGAGACCCAGCTTTCCGGTAGTTTTTGCTTGCGTATCATCTATTTTGGAAAAGTGTTTCCATATCTATGACCCGAGCATTTTTAAACCTCCCAGTGGCTTTAAAATGACTACGTATCTAAATTGTAAGCCATTTTTCTATGTCGAAACAGTATCGCTACCATCAATTCAATTTTATATAATTCTTGTCACATTGCTAAAGGTAATTGAAGAACTTCGCTTTCGGATGCAAAAGTACAGTTGTGGAGACAAGTTTGATCTAAATGCTATATTTAAATATTATAGTTTATTTAGAATCAGCTCAGGAAGATGTCATTTTCGATTGAAAGATATTATGTATTTGTTAATATTATGTACATGTTTTTTTTTTTTCTGACAATATCTCATTTCTAATATTAAAGACCGCCAGAAGGGTCCTTGAATTAGATATACAAGTATTTCAACTAAATCGGATCCGGTAGAAGCATATCTCGTCATTGCCAATATGACTCCCATAAATAGTAGCGCTCGATAATTTTTAATTTTTAATTTCAAACAATGAAAAGTTTGAAATTAAGGATTAAGAAAGTCAAGTAATAGCGCAGACCAACCTAGAACTAGTCTTAAAAAGAAGAGAATAAAAGTCCAAATAGGGGTTTATAACGTATGAAGGAATAAATCTTATAGACAAAAAGAGTTAAATGGCTCCCTTGGATGCTAGTGGAATGGAATGTTAAAGGAATAGGGTCCGTTATTATACGATTAGAGAAGTACGATCAAATAAAATAACCACTGACAACGAATGACTTGGCTCAGATAAAAATTTGAAAAAAATGATTGAAGCCAAGAAATAGACCAACAAATAGCTTAAAATTGACAAAAGACAACAGAATTCAGTTAACAGCTGCTATTGGATTGAATTGAGAAGCAAGTTAAATCACTAAGAAATATTTATTTTCAATATCTGATAATAAGAAAACTAAAATTACTGAACTTCCCAAAAAAATCTCAATACCCTAGCTGTTGCGTTTAATCCACTGGAGCTGTGGGTAATCACTCTTATCAAAAAGTTTTATTTTAAATGATCCGAACATAAATATCATTTTTTTAATTCGATTCAATAGGTAAGACATAGGCTTGCCTATGTCTTATCATTCTACGACTATTTTATTATTTTCTTTTCCATTTATCCTCAACTTTTGTTATGAAACCAGCCTTGACCGTTGAACTAGGTAATGATTCGTAAGTGGTAATATAATAAATGCTGTTTTGAGATTTAAGTAGACTTTTCTCTGACACTAAAAATCATAACGACCATTGAGTCCTAACAAAATAAGTCTTCATTGAAACCGTGCGTAAGAAAATGTGTATTAGAAACTCATACTAAAAGTAAAATATCTGTAGATACATGTATGGGAATGAGAGCTGCCAATTCCTATCTTAAGAACTGTGGTACATAGGAACTTTGGTATTTTCTTTTATCAAAACAATATGAAACAGCTGTTCGAGATATTAACAAAATTTATTGATGGCTTATCTTGTCTTTATGCCGTCGTGGTTGCTATCTAAAGATTATGGCCACTTCGAGGAGGCATGCAACTATTTAATGGAGAGCGTTTCCGTTGCTTACCTGTTTATTGAAATGCAAATTTCTAATTTATTGCAGTCTTTTTATTTTTATTCCCTTGCTTTTAAGTATTACTAAAAAAACGAATAGAAATAATACATCGGAAATTGTTTGCAAATAATGGGTGTTCCTCAGCAAATATATTCTTTAAAAGAAAAAACTGCAACTTTCTGTTGGTAAGATATTTGAATGGGTAAAGTTTTCAACAAGTTCCCTTTGTTTATTAGCAAGTTCTTCCCAAAGATGTTTTTAGTATTTCACGTGGATGCCATTTCCCAAATGTCTGACAAAAGATATTTTAGAATGAAAAGATGATGAATAAACCTCCTATTGTTAATGATGGTGCCAAGAAATTAGGGTAAACTTATAAACTTATAATATAAAGCTCAATCTACTAATACTCCATCGAGATGGTTCTAATAGAATGTTCAAATCTCATAGTGGCCGCGTTTTGTTTTTCAATAATTAAGCACGAGCTGAGATTTCGTAGGTCGTTCTGTGCGTCTGTTTTATCGCCTTTAATAAGAGATTTCAGAGATGACATCTTTTGATTGTTAAAACGTTTTGTTGCATAGTGACGAAGATGTATCTTCCCGTGTAGCTTAACTATTTCCAGCTATTCATTCGTTTATCGATCTTTTTTTTGTTGAATTTCAGAGAGAAGCTGACCAATGTACTTCACCATGCAACAACAGTGCAATCTTATCTGGATAAATCGCCAGACCAGTATGGTTCTTTTTTTTCTTCAAGAAATATCCGTCCTTGTAAAGATTCAAATTCGGCCACAACTAAATTCAAAATTCCGAAAATTAAATTAAATGCTTCAAGTTGGAACATAAATAAAAACATGGCAGTTCCTTTATTACAGCCATGGAACTGTAATTCCGAAAACCTATGTATTGTAACCGGTGAAAATGAAAAAGTACCGAAGTCTTGACAGAATTATTTACCAAAATAAAAATTTGAAGGATGAAAGAAAACGGTGGCATGGAAGACGTCGATCGTTCGTTAACTTTGCTTCATTTGCGTAAGACGTTTAGCGAGTACTGCAAGGTGCCATTAAATGGTTCAAAGGATGGTGATCGGAAGTTTGACCGTGTACTTCCACTCTTTGGAAGGGTAATAGAATTTGAAGTAGAAACAAATTTAAATTTTTTGTTTATTCATTTTAGTATCAACTTGAAACAAACAAGATGTAAAAATGTTGATTTAATATTTGGAAGGTTCATGATATGCAATGGTTGCGCGACTTGTAAACCAAGTGAAATAATGGGTAATATATAATTATGCAGTTTTTGGATTCAGCATCAGCACTGTAAGGTATGGGGTTGGAAACTCAAGAATAGAGTTTTCATTGAAAACTCAAGAACAGAGTTTCCATTGAAAATTCAAGAATTGAGTTTTTACTGAAAATTCAAGAATAGAGTTTTTACTGAAAATTCAAGAATAGAGTTTTTGCTAGAAATTCAAGAATAGAGTTTCTACTGAAAATTCAAGAATAGAGTTTTCACTGAAAACTCAAGAATAGTAGTATGATTGCATCAGCCAAATTTTTGAAATAATTTTTTTATATCGTCTTACAGGTGATGATGATGTATCCTTCACCGGAAGAAATTGTCGATAAATTCAAAGAACTGTGTCCATTTACGGGTCATCTTTGTCGTCACCTTGTGCAGGAAATACGCTTAAGAGCAGCGAATGAATGCACTCAGTTGGCAGCTTCTGCTATTTTGAATTTTATACTACCAGATGTCGCCGAATGCCGCGGTTGGATGTTATTGAATGCAGTTTGCTACCTTAGTTTTACGTTAGTTTTGCTGCGCTATCGAGAATTTACTTCCAGTGATCGATCACTCAGTGATTGACATTACATAGAACTCATTTAAATTTTGAAAAGTTACTTGGTGCTGGGAATTCATCATGAATGTTTATCTCTTTCACTGAACTTGTTAGAATCTTCTTATCGAGCAAATTTTCAGAAAGCAGGAACAAGTCATTGAAGTGATGTGTAAAGCAGCATTACCTTCAACTCTGATTAAAGCGCTTTATTTATTTTTCGATTTGCCCCTCAAGTTAATGAAGATCTTACGTTATCGAAGCAAAAACTTCTCGTAGTTTTTCAAAAGTAAGTTTTTTTTTATTAGCTTTTCATGAAAGCGAAGAAAAAAAAGTAAGAGGAATATCGAGGATTTCATTTAACGAAAAATAATTTGTAGTGTTTCAGTATACCGTCATGAATGCTTTATATATTTTTTAACTAGGTTTTGAAGAAGTTATGTGAATTCAATTGTGTTGGCGAAGAGCTTACTCGGAAAGATGATTTATACCTGCTTTTTGTCGGCTCTTCGTCCTCTTGTCCTGCTGGAAATATCGAATGGAGGGAAGTTGTATCTCAATTACTTGTGGTGATAATTTCAAAAAACTTATCCTCATCTGTAACGAAATATATCCATGGTATTCTTCATTGATATTGATCTTCGAAAGTTGTAGATCGTCTAAGGGACATTTACTATGTATTTTGTAGCACAAAGTAAAAAAATTTCATGAATTATAAATATGAAATAAAGTGGGATGTGCGAATCACAATGTAGAATATTGACGATGAGGTGAATATTCCGAGGAGGAAGATAACGATTAAGTTGCACTTCTCCAGAATTATAGACAGCATCATTACATTCGTTGCGGAGGTGTTTGCATTTTTAAATTTAGCTTCGCAAAGAATTATTGGTAAGAAGAAAGTATCTGCAGAAACATACTTTGCTGGTGCATTTTTTGGAATTATGTTGCATAAATCTTGTTGCACTGCAGATAAATAATTTTGAAGCCTGTAATTTTTTGTTTACAGCAAAAAATTGTATATCAATATTTTTATCAAATGTATGTAAAGAGGATGAAAGCCTACTGGATCAGGAACGCATTGGAATGTTTATTTGTTTGCTCTCCGTTTTGAAGGACTCCGCGGCCACTGTGAACGTTCTATTGCAGGATTTTGCTCGTGCTAATGGTTATCTTTTATTACGGGACTTTATTTTGAAATATTCAGAGTAAGTTTTAATTTAAATGATTTTATGTAGATTTGAAGTTACTTGTCTTTTGTATATTTATATTCCCGTTTAAATTTATGACAGTTCTGTTACAGTATTTGATTTTAAATTGATTTGTATGCAGGAACAAAGAAGCAGATGAAGGCATAAAAATATCCTATTATTAATAATGAGTATGGCAACATGTGGAGTTGCTGAATTGAAGCCGAATTATACACCTGGATTAATTATACTGCCGACTTTTAATCTTCCAAGTCCTTCAAATAATGGCCTTACATTGCGCAACATTGATGCATTTCATCTTCTTTTTCAAATTTTTATTCAGGTAAAATTTTTAAAATTTAGAAATTTGTCTTATCCCTTCGTCATTTGATGTTTATAGATTTTCTTTGATTTTCAATAAATTATTTCCTAAGAATGTTTCAATTTTTAGTGCAAAAATGGACGAATATGTGAGGCTATCGTTGATGCTGTTCATAATATTTATGCATCTGATGCGGTTAATTACTTCATTGCGGATAAAGAATGTCCATTATCTCAAATGATTGAGCGGATGGGGCCAAAGTCCTCTGAAATACAGGTACTTTCGAAAATATTAATGAAATAGTAGTTTTATGTAAACAGTTCCTCACGCTATTTGACATACTATAACATACTATTTGGCGTATTATTTTACTATTTGATTTTTTCTCATACTATTTGACATCCTTATTCATTGCAATAGGCTGAGATATATTTTTAAAGACAATAGAAATCTTTTATTGTGTTCCTAGCAGAAGAATACGGTCAGCAGTGGAACAGTGAAATCTTTATCTTAGATTAGTCGGGTGCTAGTTGTGGCTTGGTTTCAAAAATAATTTCCAGTATATAAAACCCAAAAGTTATTTTCGATGGATACTAAAAAGTGTAGTTGACTCGTGAATCAACTGAAACTTTCTTCATTATTTTTGTTTTCTGCTGAAATAATTTATTTTAGCGGAAAATTATGCAACTTGTTGAGTATGTTGTACTGTATCTGAATCATATTCCATGTAAAGAACTTATTGCGTTAAGTGTTCTCCTGAAAACGGAGATATTAAATAACGGTCTTGAATGCTGTGTGCTTTTTTGCAGAGTGCTTTCAGGTAATTATATTTCACTATTTTAGAATAAAATTGACTGCTGATTATAAATTTCTTAGTAACAATTTTTCTTTTTTTCTCGCCGTTGTTTTTGCTACGTGTTCTCTTTGTCCAGGATATTATCTGCCAACCCACTTCTAAAGGATGTTTTTCGTGAAGTTGGACTTGTTGAATCATTAACTTGGACAGTGTTACACTTCGTATCAACTGACAAAAGTAATATTTCATTTGTTCTATCAAATTTCATATAAAATAAGGAATTATATAAATAAGCCGTAAAAGTTATTATTTCTTCGATTATGATCTTTTTCAGTTCGACCTGTGTCCGAAAGTGAAGGACGAGTTGCTTTACTGAGCACTGATATACTTTCTCTTCTTCTAAACAATAATTTTGCTAATGTCTGTAAGTTATTGGTGTAGTAATGTACTTTTTCAATTTCTTAATTAGAAGTGCTGAGAAATTCCATTCTAGGTGTATTCCGTGAGAATGCTGGTTCCAATGCAATTATCGATCTTATTTGTACCAGTAACGATGAATGGCGAACTTCTGCATTACAGGTAATTTTTCTTCATTGTATGACGGCAATTTTTAATTTTTGTATCTTAGAATTTTTTCTGCCAGTTTCATATTTTGTAAAAATTTTAACTGCAGCTTATGAAGCAGCTTCTTATATCTGGTCAAAGTGAAGAACAGCTCAGAGCTTTGCTCCTTATACTTCATACTCCGACACTTAATAACATATCTTTGAAAGCAGTTTTGTTGAAAGTATGGTTTGAATAGACAATTTTCACTTAAAATTTTTTTGGAGCTGAAATAAATGAATTTGGGCTAAAAGTTTTGTACTGCTGATTTCTCTATTTCAGTCGCTTCTTTGTGCTTTGCGTGAAAGTCATAAAGTACGTTTAATGTTTCGACGCAGCGGTGGGTATTTGTGTCTAATGTCTCTTCTGATCAGTCTCGAGGGGAAGTTAAGTAGTAACGGGGAAGAAACAATTCCGGAAGTGTTGCTTGCCGAAATTATCAGCCTTCTGAAATTTGCAGAAATCATTTTCAAAGTATTGGCAATAAGCATGCGATATGAACCATCCAACTCAAAATATTTTTCGCACGAGGTAATTTTCCTTTTATTTTCTTTATATATTTTTTGATAAATCTCTTTGAATCGTTTTTTTAAAATGTTTTATCAGTATAAGACTAGCTAATTTTTGGAGTAAATTTAGGTGACGTGGGATAATTTGTCTCTAGCTTTACGAGTCAGTGGAGCTTTTACGAAAGATATCGGAAAAATTGATGCGAATCATGCGATTTGGCAAGTTGAACCATCAGAAATTCAGAGCAAGGTTGAGGCATGCCATAAGGTGTTTGGTTCCAACGAACTCTTCAATAATAGGTTTATATTTTAAACTTTACTGAGGAAAAACTTAATTTTTTTCTACAGCATAAATTCAATTATGAAAGATAATTTAAACTCCTTTATAGTCACATGCCATTAGACAAAATTCCGACATCTGTCTTCATTGCTTTGTCGATGGTCCGGTTTTTGATAAGCTTGGCGCTTGATAGTTACGAAAAGTAAGTTATACCCAAATATATAGAAGTTCTTGTTTTAAAAGCAGCATTAATAGCAATTATAAATCCCATTTTTAGTCCAATTGATTTTATAATATTTTCATTCTTGTTCTGATGAAAATCGTGACATTTAGACCTGAAGCAATGTGGCCATTAACTTCTGGTCCAATAGTTGGTGACCAATGTGCATCCCTTTCATCTTGGACACCAGGTGTAGTTGTTCATCCTGGTGCACTAATTTCTGTTTTACATCTTCTTCCTGCAATACAGTCATCGTTATCTGAGGTAAAGTCTCTTACAGTGCTGTCATTTAACAAATAATTATCACTCAGAACATTAATTCTAAAATTTAGCCACAGAAAGTATAATAGCGAGTAAGATGGTACCATGTTTATTTTTATGAAATTTCATAAACTTATGGAAATCTTATTCTGTTGTTGTGTCAAATTTAGTGTGTCAAAATTAAATTTGGGATTCAGCAGTAATTGCTTTCACTTTAGTGGTCTGCAGCAGCTCAATACTACTGCGCTATTCTCATCAAAGCTCTTTTGCGACCGGAAAGAAACCAGCAAATTATGTGCCAATCAAACATGGCGCATAGCATCTTGAAAATTGGCGTCAATGTTTTCAAAAGTGAAAAACATCTTCTGCTTGCACCATTTTATTATATCCTGGAGCGCCTTTCATCACATGCAATAACTCCGTCCGATTTAAGGTTAATGCTGTTCTCGATTCCGTTTTATTTTTATCACTAATGTGTAGTTTGTTATAGATCCTCGAAATCTTTGCTTTCTTTTAGAATTAAGATTTAGAAAACTGAGACATAATTCTCATGAATTATCAATTTTTATGACATTTTTGGCTTCAGATTCTTTTTGCGCCTTGATATGCCGCTTTGTTGTCGAAATTTGGATGAGACAGAGGGTGAAGAACCAGTCAAAGTTGATGACGGTGGTTCTATTCCCATCGCAAGGTAGACTTTCCTTAGTGTTATTGAAGAATGAGTTGCTATATGAAGTGCTGAAAATCGTTACTAAAAAAGTTCTTTAAAATCTTTTTAACCATAATTATTTGAAATGAAATATGAGAAATGGTAACAGCTATCGAAGTGACGCTGAACTCATCTTCGTATTTTTTCGTTTTGTGGTGTCAGGGTGAAAGCGCTGGTTTCAATGATGACACCACGTGATCATCGAATTGCTCAAAACCCTTCATTTGTGGAATTTGATATGGCACCTGAAGGTTTCGCATGTCTTATAATTCCTTCTCTAGCGCCGCTTTCAACAGATTATGGAATTGGACATGGTGAGCGGATATTTCCTCCTCTAAATGGATTAACGATAATGATGTGAGTAATTTATGTTTTTGTATTCTGGAAATCTTATACTATTTTTGAAGTTATTCCACAATCATTTTTATTGTAGTAAATCTATTGCTTTTTCTTCGCTGGATTTCATAGTGCTTACTAAAATTCTGTGTTGGATGTGAATCCCATATTATTTTAGGTGGCTTTGTATAGAACAGTTCAGTGATAAGAGAGTTGATCCGCATCCTATACGTTTACTTACAATTTATCGTTCATTTAATTCATCTAAAACAGAAGATGGGTTAAAGCAGAATCCCTCACTTGTTTGCTTTTCGATGCAGGTAGTACTGTTTTGTCAAGTATTTTTAGCCTTGTGAAGTACTTATTACTTAATCCACAACTCAAAATTATAAAATTAAATTCAACTAATATCGAAGTTAACTTCTCAAAAATTTACTGTAGCTAAGTTCCATCGACCATTCGCTCTTGATTTGTACCGCTGAAAGCGAAACTGCGGGTAACGATCTTGAGAAAGAGCGAAATGTTGTGGATGAAAATCTTATTCGCATTGCATTGGGAGACTCAATATGTGTTGGACAGTGGACTCATATCGCTGTGGTATTAACCAGATCTGTTCTTAAACACAGCCAGGTAATTGGTTTAGCAACTGTTCTGATCAAGATTTATTTTGTTTTTTAACTTTATATGGATTTTATTTTTTATGACTTTTTCATTTTTAGGCAGCCATTTATATTAATGGTCGGTTGGAAGGTGCTTACAAACTACATTATATTATCCAGAATGTTGGTGGTGGTGCGGCTCATTTATCTTATGCTAATGGCATTCATGCAATTATCGGTACTCCACCAGCCTATCGATCTCCAAGCAGGTAAATATTTTCATAACTTACTTATTTAGCCTATTCCACTTCTTAAGCATTTTTGATCTAGGTTTTCAAGGTTTGTCGGAATTTTTAGGCCAAGTATTTCATTTTACAGATTGTGTTTTAAAATTGCCACTTTTGTGCTAGTCGAAGAACCAGTGGCTGCAGAAGCAGTGATTCGAATATATGATTTGGAACCTCATTACATTGGAAACTTTCAGGTAGATTTAAGTGAAATTAAAATTACTCTCTTATGCTATCAATTTTATATTATTATGTTGGTAACTTATCGAATATTTTAGACGGTATCTGGAGATAACCCCTTATTGCTGAGGAGCGGATTTGTTTATCTTTATCAGCGGTAGCGAGTAAGGAAATGAGTGCTTCACGAATTGGTTCAATGTATAGCAAAGCAGATAGCGCGTTCATTGCACGTTACGTATGTTTTACATTATACTCTTCAAAATAATATTAATATGTGGAAGATTTATGGTTTTTTCAGAAAGACTTGTCTTTTCATATGTTTTTTCTAGGCCGGTGTTTCAATTCATGACCGGAGCACACCGTTACGGGTTCTTCTCAATACGGTCACCCACGCACCAGGAGCAGCACGATCCTTTGGAGCAGTACTTCTTGGATATCTTGGTATGCCTCTATTTCCTTGTTTAGACTCATTCATGTGAATCTATTTTGAAAAAAGAAAGTAGATTAGTCCGATGTCATCACTTACTATTTCGTACTCATTTTTGTTTTTCAGGAATGCGGTTGTTTACACCATGTCCAGTAACTCGACTTTTGGACTGCGTAGGAGGTATTTCTTGTCTATTTGGTCTCGTAGCAATGGCAACAACATCCCAAGAATTGTATGCGTCATTGAAAGCTTTGACAACTGCTGTAAAA
The DNA here is from genome assembly GCA_024305405.1 of Dirofilaria immitis. Lineage (NCBI taxonomy): Eukaryota > Metazoa > Nematoda > Chromadorea > Rhabditida > Onchocercidae > Dirofilaria > Dirofilaria immitis. The sequence goes on from JAKNDB010000109.1 coordinate 6,641,257, forward strand.
ACGGATAAAATTACATCAAGACATTTGATTAATACGAGATCTTATCAGGTAAATCAGGTTCTCGCCTTTTGTTTTCTTACCCTTGAATTACATATAAAGAAGTTCAATGATTTGAAATTTTTCGGATTTTTAGATCCTTGCAATGCTTCTAGAAGGGAAAACTGAGCTTCTAAATTCACATATTCTTCACCTAATTTTGTCACTGGTTGGCACACTGGATACTAGCAAAGATACGTCCGTTATTCCGAATCTTTCGGTTTTTGAAGATATGTTATGCGATTTGGATGTTTGGAAAGATGCTAGTCCTGATCTCAACAGATTACTTTATGAACATTTCTATGAATTAATCACAGAGTGAGTTAAGATTTACTTTCCAAGGACATTATTTTTTCAGAAGTATTTGATTTTCTTTTTACTTATTATGCACGGATTAGAAAATAACAAAACAAACATTTTTTTTCAGCCACAACAGTGAGAACTTGAATATGGTGCGCCGTAGTTCATTACCCTCTCGTCTTCTCATCCGACTCTTTGATCATCCGAGTCTTATATTTGCTGTAAACGATATTGTTTTCAATCTTATTACTGCACTTTTGCAACCTCCCGCCGATAATTTATTGCTGTTAAAGTAATTTTTAATCGCTTTGCAGCAGCATGCTCTTGAATTTACTTGAAAGAAAATATTAAGATCATTAAAGATTATTCATTTACTGGCATCCAAGCCCACTGATGAACTGAAGTTATTTGGCGTTTTACAGAGTAGGTCAACTGGTGGCAGGAACTCTTCCAATACCAGGTTCGGATCAGAATGAATCTTCATATGCATTCTCGATAACTGATTTGCAGACAGCTTTGTTTGCCAATAAACATTCGTCACATTTTGATCGTTTGCTTTATGATATTTATGTTCGCAATCGTATCCTCAGCATAATAGCAAACACTTTGGCGCATTCGAGTGTAAACAATAATTTATTGTGAGTCGTACCTCAGTGGTATCATTTTGATAGTTTTCAGACGTCATATTTTTTTAATCACTAGTTATCCTGAAGTCACTATTGATTCTCGAAATTGATTGTTGCTATGGAATAGAGCTCGAAATTTATCTGAATCATTGGATTTTATTTACATTTTCATCTTTAACGAATATTTTTTTTCATGTTTTATCCTTTAGATTATGTGATCTAGTCGCCAAAACACTTGGTTTCGATTGGATATTGGCTCTTATCACGCCAGGTGCCCATTATACAACCGTCGTACTTGGCCTACGTATTCTTCTTGCGTTATTGAAACACAGTCATTTGATGCAGAAATTCAAGGAAGGCTCAGCAAATGGTGGTTGGTTAACTGATGCAGACTCATTTGTTCGCAATAGAGCTGCAGTAATTTTTATCACGTTCGTCGAAAATGATTCTGTGAACCTTGTGCAGTTTTTATTTAGTTGTCAAATATCCATCTCATGAAATTAATAAGATAATTGGTAGTAGGTGACAGGACCTACACCTTTATATCATCTATATCCTTTATATTATCTATATCTTTCCTAATATAGCTTTTGGATATTTTAGGTTCTACTTGGTTTTTCGGTATCAGCCTATGGAGGTAACGTAGGAGCCCATGTTGACATCAATCCAGAACTCTCTGAATGTGGTGGTTTTATAATCCTCGAACATTTACTTTATTATCACTCTGAGAAACCACAGTGCTATTTGGCAATGTTGGCATTATTAGTTGGCCAGCCAGTGTCAGGCATCACGCTTGTGGATAATTTTCTCTCGATCTCATTTGGTCTCATGTTTTTGGTCTTTCTTTGTCAAGGTTACTCATTTTCGAAATTTATTGTCTTTTTCTTCAGATTTTGTGGATAGGTTGAAAGTTTTCAAATCAATTTGAAATATTGACAAGAGACTTTTTTAAGTTCTGTGTCTGAGGCCGTTTCTGGTATAGAAATTTGTTGTGAGGCAGTTATACCCCTGTTGTCAATGGTTCGAGCTGCAGTTCATGCTAGCGTGCGTTTGAGCTTTTGCTTTGTGTAATTTAGCTATCTTTATGGATATCGTTTCCAGAACATTTTTCAAGAAAGTGTAACAAGTGCTTATTAATTTCGTAACATCATTATTATTATGAAACTTATTCAGGGTGAATCTTTACGTGATGATAAACTCTTGTATTCATCTACGGTGATTCAGATGTTCACTTTTTATACCAAAACTGTCCCAACTTCTGTAATCTTTGTCACACAGAAGAGTTCATAACTTATCTGTTTTGTGCACTTGTACCTCTGGATATTATGGGATCAAGTACAACCAAAGATGAAAATTCGGCTTCGTCACCATTTTGTGACGTGCACACTGGTACGGCTTCCGTATTTAATATATTTATATGAATAAAATGCACTTAATAAAATGTTTCCCATTATTTTATACTTGATTTTTCAGTCCTCGAAGGAACCTGTTGTCGAAGTGTTTTGGATTTAATAAAACGGATTCTATATGAAGATATATATAGAAATCATGGAACTAAAGCGGATTCTTTATTAGATGCATTAATTGAGGTATCTGTAAATCTTTATTTGATACAGTTTCCGAATAATTTATTTCTACATATTCATTGATTCATTATCTTATGAAACTTTGTCCTCGCTTTTGCAGAATATTCCTGAATATGGTTGCTCCCGTCGGTTTTGTATTTCTGTGCTTTCTGAAAACTTATCTTTGTGCATGGAATACATGATTGCTACTGGTAAGTTTTTGAACAGATTGTTTAAGCAAAATTCGCTCTGTGTTTGATTCAGCTGACTGCTTTTAGACGTTCTACTGGAGTCCGAAAAACAAGTACCGCCGCAACTTGCGGAATTTCGGCTGCGACTTCTACTGTTTTGCTTGCAAATTTTGCTTATTTTGCTTCCAGGATTGTTGACTGCGTTTGGAATGGTAGGTATTAAGAAATTTTCATCATCATTCTGTTTTCAAATTGCTTTTTCTTTGGATCAAAAATTCGTTTGAAATCCAAAAATACTCTAGTTCGATGAAGTTATAGGAATTTATGTTGGGGAAGCAAGTCGTGTTCTTAGTTTCTTGTTCAAAGGACTTGCTCTTACTCGACGTAACGACCCAAAATCAGTATCTTATGATTCGCTTATGCAGTCACTTGATCGGACTATTTTATATCTCTTGAGCAGACCCATTGACAATGTTAACGGTGTGTTATAATAGTTATTGCTTAAGCAGAATTAAGATTTTATACATCCTATCAGTATTGAAATTTGCTCCCAATATTACTAGCTTCATATTTTTAAGTACAGAATTTTTTGAAACATTACTTACCACTATAGGTTATAATAAGCAAAATATTTATGTTTTTCTAAATATGCTGCAGAGATACTCAATATCTTAAAAGTAATAACTTTTTCGCTATATTGATAGTAAGTTATAGTGCAAATGTCGATTTTGAATACGCTTTCGGAAATCATCCTTCATCGTAGTGTCGTATTGTCTCCATCACACAATGATCCTTTGTTTTTCGGCTCCCTTACCCATCTTTTATTTATGCTTTCCGTTACACCGGACATTCTACCAAAAAGGAACGATCATCGAATCTTGATCGTGGAAGTGCTCAGGTGAGCTTTTGTAAAGGCATTCGTGCATAAAAATTTATTAACTTTTTCTTATGTAGTTATTTATTTCCGTATGCTTTTAAAGTTTGTATTTTAGGTTGCTTTATGTGCCTCACAGGTATGGAAAGAGATTTGTGCAGTGAAAAGAATCTTCTAAAAGAAGTTTTTCGGAGTGGTTTCGTTGCAGACTTAAATGCAGCACGTGCTTTGTTATCGCATGCTGCTAGTCTCCAGTGGCTATCTTTTGTTGATTCACAAATAAACTCTTCTGCGCCGAAAAGTGCTATGCAATTTCAACGGCAGATACAGTCGGTGAGTGATTGTAAATACTATTTAGTTGAAAATATTTTAGATTTGTTTATGCATAACTCCGAATTTAAATTGTCATCCTTTTAAGAGGATCACGAAAGTTGCTACCGGTTTGCAACGTTTAGCGACTCGCAAAGCATTGAGTAGTTCGGGTTCAGTTTGCAGCTTCACGTTTTCGCGACAACCAAATATCACTACGGAAGTCAGTTTCACAAATATGCATTAATTCCTATGTTTATTGTTCAGTTGAGGAAATGTAGAAAATTTTTGTATTAAATAATTTAGGTGGCAAGTACATGCGTATTACGAACGATTTTGCAGGTAGTCCAGATGTGGTTGCGTGTGCATATATCGTTAATCAAAGAACTTGTTCGCACGCAATGCTTGTGTTATCATGAATGGCATTCACATGTACAAAAATGGTGCATGCAAGACTGGCGTTCTTCTGAAATGGAATTGATAAGGTGCATACAGGAGTTACCGGGATTTTCAGGCGTGATTATTTGTGTTTAAATGAAGGCATCAAAAATTGTTTTCTTATAGGGAGCGCGGAATTTGGGGAGCAGAACTCGGTTCTTCTCTAGACAAATATATGTTAGATATGACTGAAGGACCTTGTCGCATACGACGGAAATTGATTCCAAATCCAACTTTTTATCATCATTATCCTTATCGTCCTCATCTTGATTATCCCGAAGCGGTAATGTTTGTTTTTCCTCGTGTTTTATAGATAATACTTTTAAGCTTTGGAATTTCCAAGTGAAAACATCACGTTATATTTTTCAAGATTTCGTGATAATGGTATCAGCGCACTTATGGCTATGGCAATTTTTTTTCGTTTTTCAGAAAGCCATACGTGCAAAAGTGGCGGTGTCAAAAGATAGCAAACTTTATTATGCAGCTGTCAAACGACGACGTGGAAAAATATCAGAACAAAGAATCATTGATTTTTCAGTAACAGTTTACACTCCATCTGAAGAGCGTTCAGATCTGCTGTTCACTGACATGCAAGGTTTCTAAAAATTTTCATCTAAATGAAGAATATACTTTTCATTCAATATAAGACAAAAACACTTTCTAAAATCTTCAGGTGTATGAGTTCATATTGAAAATTGTAGATGATGTATAGCGCTTCCGGCAACAGATTATTTGTAAAATTGTTACTGACATCGTTGAAATTCGTTTTTATCAGATGAGATGTAGTTTTAGATTCTTCTGAAATACAGAATGGAGTTTTGTAGAATGTTTTTTACTTGTTAGAGATCAGTACATCAATGATTCGTCGCGTATCGATCAAGCATGCTTTGCGTAAAAACAGCGAAGAAACAGAATGCATTGTAAATGAAAAAGATGTGAATGAGGCAGACGAGGAAAATGTTGAAGAAAATGGTGTGGACGAAGAGCACATTACTGAGCGACAACACCCAAAAACAAACAGAAAAATTGCACTCAAGAAAATGAAGAGATGATCATGAAAGCAAAAGATGGAAATATAGCACGAAAAAGAGGACCTGATAATCAGACTTTGCTAAGACTTTTGGAACAGGTATCTGATTTTGTTGAAAAAAAAAGAAAAAGCATTGCATAAAACATTCTATGCTCATGTTTATGCTGCATGAACAGTGAGTTTTACCTATTTACAGGGTGAACAGCTACATTCTATGTTTCGCTGTGCACGTGTGCAAGGTTTGGACACAAGCGAAGGACTGTTGCTTTTTGGAAAACAGCATTACTATGTTGTTGATGGATTCACACTTTTAAAAACGAAAGAAATCAGGGATTTGGATTTTCTTCCACAAGAATAAGTTTTTATATACTATTTGAGAATTTCGAGTTTGATTCTACTAGAATAGATTTTTGGATAGTTTTTCGTATCTCTCTTCGTTGCATATCTTTTAAAAGTTAAAACTTTTGTCTTCTTATGAAATTAATGAGTTCATAAATTTAGACTGCATGATCCTATTGTACCATATATGGCCTGTGGCATCAACCATCCTGTACGACGCACTAGATTGTGCAGTAAATTTTCATACAATGATATTCGTGAGGTTCATCGACGTCGCTATCTTTTGCAACCAATTGCTATCGAAGTATTTTCAGCAGATGGCCGTAATTATTTGCTGGCTTTTCCGAGACGCATGCGTAATCGAGTTTATCAGAAGTTCGTTGCTTGATTTCTTCTATCCATTCATTAAGCCTTTGTAAGTAAAAATGCTATAATTATGTAGACAGATGATTTGGGCACACTCCTCTTTATTTTTTCCATGAAAATTAAGGTATTCGACAACTGATTTACAATTCAGGAATTATAGTATACTGATTGTAAATAGTGAGCTTATTTGTGAAAAATATGAATAAGTGATAAAAAGTATTTTATTGCGGGAAAAATATCTGATCTTTTCTCCATTGCTAATGTAGCTGAAAATCCAATTTATATTCTTATATTCAGATTTTTATCATTAGCAAGGTTACTGAAAGATAATGGATCCGAATCTGTAGGAGGACAAAGATCGACTGCACCAGTGGAGCAAACAAGTCGTGTTTCATTACTAACCTCATTAATAGGTATCTTTTTAACATATTTGATTCATTTGTTCGAAGAAGCTTTGTCAAAAATGACAATAGCATTACTGATTAACATTTGAAGTTAGGATCTATTCTAAGGATAATGTAAAAATGTTTTCATTTCATTTCAGGGCAACAATCTGTTACGCACCGTTGGGTGCGAGGAGAAATCAGTAATTTTCAGTATCTGATGCATTTAAATACTTTGGCTGGTCGATCTTATAATGATCTTTCTCAGTATCCAATATTTCCTTGGATATTACGAGATTACGAATCGGAGGTCTTTTTCTTCCGATTCATATAGTTTTGAAGATAATGAATTCAAGTTGATATTAGATTTCTTTTCTCTTTATAGGATTTAAATCTGACTGATCCACGTTTCTTTCGTGACTTGAGTAAACCAATGGGAGCACAAAATCAAGAACGTCTGGAACAGTTTCTGAAAAGATACCGAGAATGGGATGATCCAACTGGTGAAACGCCTGCATATATGTATGGTACACACTACAGCAGTGCTATGATCGTTGTTTCATATCTTGTACGTTTGGAACCTTTTACGCAGCAGTTTTGAAACTTCAGGTATTCTATTTAGCACTTATATCAATACAAACATCTTTATTTCATAAGTTTTGATTGTAAATTTTCATGAGTGAAATTAAAACCTTTGTATTATTATAAGCACAAAGTTTCAGCACTGCAGTTATTTAAAAGGAACAATAAATGAAATTTTAGGGTGGCCATTTCGATTTGGCTGACCGAATGTTTCATAGTGTTGGTGATGCATGGCTTAGTGCAAGTCGTAATAACATGGCAGACGTAAAAGAGTTGATTCCTGAATTTTTTCTCTTCCTGAAATGTTTCTTAACTCAAATCACTTCGACTTTGGTGTCAAACAGAATGGTGTAGCGCTGGATGATGTGATACTTCCAGCTTGGTCAAAAGGTGATGCCAGGAATTTGTGCGTATGCATCGACAGGTAATTTCTTGCTTTAATGGAGAAACCAATTTATTTATCTTATGCACTTTTCATCTGAATACAAGGCTCTGAGATGTTCTAGAATTTCCTAAAATTCTTTTTCTGCATCCTCTTATAATTCTCTAGGCACTGGAATGTGATTATGTATCAGCAAATTTGCACAATTGGATAGATTTGATCTTTGGTTATAAGCAGCGCGGAGATGCTGCAATTGAAGCGAATAATGTTTATCATCACCTTTTCTATGAAGGGAATGTTGATTTTGATAATATCGAAGATCCGCTGACAAGGTATGCATAAATCATTAAGTTATTTAGACTTAGGTTTTCATTTTTAGTTTTGATCTTAATCTTCTTCACCGGTTTAGTTATTTATATGTAAGAATATACTGTTTCTATTTAGAAATGCCTTCAGATTTCATTTAAAGGCACTACTTATTTTTTTGCGTCAATAAGAAGCAAACCATTGTTGCAATTATTCTTCATCATACCGAACAGTTTTGTATTTGTTTTATTTTTAGAAACGCAACTATTGGATTTATAAATAATTTCGGGCAAATTCCATCACAGTTATTCAAAAACCGCACCCACAGAAAAAAGTTATATATACAGATATCTATTCATCAACTCCCGGCGTTACAACACAGCGACTTTTTACCACTCTTTTGATTCACTGAAAGTACCAGCACAGCCAATAAAAGGTGATTTTAGAAGATTTCTCAAATTTTCGAGTGGAAGCATTAAGTTTCGGTCGTACTGACTTATTGAACTTTTCAGAGTTAAAATCTATGGTTGGAAGCTTGATTCCACTCGAAAAAGGTGGTGTGCTTGCACTGGAAGCAAATCGTGCACTACTTTTGCCGAATCGTTTTATATCTTGGGGCTTTCTGATAGAAGTATAAGAATTGGTGCTGTTGATAATGATCGGGTGATCAGATTCAGTCTTTAAAAATATGAAAACTTGGTTTTGACTTTAATATCTAAGATATGGATATTTTGGTGGTGTTAAGGAATAAAAGAATAAAACATGCTATTGTCTTGCTCGATATTTGAGTGATAATAGTGCGAAATTTTTCCAGTCAACTTGCATCTATGAACTATGCGAAAGCGCTGAAATTACTTGTTGTGCATGTGGTGATTCACGGACAATTTTCACCGGTTCCAGCACAGGTAAAATTTGTGTCTGGGATCTTACCGAACGACATCCTCGCATTCGTTTTCGTCGTACGTTAACAGCACATACAGAGGCAATCACCGCAATAGTTGTATGTTCCGCACAAACATTGCTTGTGAGTGGTAGCCGTGATGGCAGTGCTATTGTGTGGCATTTGAGTGCATTAACATTTATTCGACAGTTACGACCGCACTCATCTGCAGTGACAGCTATTGCTATCAATGATACTACGGTTAGTTCCTAAAATTAAATCTGCTTGAAATCTGTGAAATAAATGTAAACTGATTAGAAATTTTCATTTGGTACTTGAATTTCAGGGAGACATCGTTACAGCATCGGGATCGACGCTATTTCTTTGGTCAATCAATGGACGGCTTCTCTCTGTAGTCGATAGTGTCGACATAGCTTCGTTCCAAACGCCTAATGTCATTTTATCATTAGCATTTTCTACGGTGATTTGTATTCTTTTAATTCTTTTTCTCAGTCGCAGTATAACGCATCTTTAATTAACCCTATAGTATTAATAACTGGATTCAAATTTGCAGTTGTATGAATGGGATCCGGAAAATGTAATTATGTGTGGCGGTAGTGACGGCATTGTACGAATATACAGTATGGAGTTTGTGAGAAGTGAGGATGACTTAAATTTAAGAGCAAGCCGATTACCCGCGTATGTTCAGTGCTTTTAAAAATTTATCTTATTCAGTTTCAAGTTTTGTTACCTACAGGATGTCGTAGTTTTCTCAGTATCAAGTTTTACTCGATTCCTTCGATTACAAAAAAATAAAAAGCATTTAAAAACACTGCAAAGAAATATAAACAGGGTGACTACTCTACAAGAACGTGTTGAGCAGCAGCGACAACGCTTGCAGTTGTTATCGATAGCAACGATTTCGTCGGATACCCCGCTACTAGAAGTCAGACTGGCTCACCAGAGCCACTTTCCGGTCGTACTATTAATATATACGACATCGATGGAAAGTTGGATTGTAGTTAGGTTAGTTGATTTTACATTTTGACACGCAGGATTATTATTTCTTTTTTTAGTAATGTTTTCTTTTCTTTTTAGAAAACAAAATCTTGTTTCAGAAATGGCAGGAAAGTGAAACTGCTCATTCGAAAAAATTGATTTGGAAGAAATTACTAGTACCGAAATTTTCATTGACAACTCATACAGCATTTAATCGTAAGGACAATCCATACCCTGCCTCAATTACAGCAATCGCGCCATCGAGGTTTGCAGAAACTCGGGTTTTGTTTTCAAATTAAACTTTATATTTCTATCAAGGATTTCAGAGATCATCGAACTCTGTTTGTTGGAGATAGTGTTGGTCGCGTATGGAGCTGGCAGATTGGTGATGAAGTTGGTGCCCGTGCAGACCACTGGGTACAAGATCCGAGTAGAAATTCATGTACACAGTGTATGCAAAAATTCTCGCTTGCTGAAAGGAGACATCACTGTAGAAACTGTGGGCATATTTTTGCAATCGGTTTGTTAAGTCTTATCATATAATTTTTTTGCTGCGAACTTTGAAAAATGTATTTTAAGGAATGATATAATATCTGCATGTAATTTTTAGTAAATTGTTGATGTCCTTTTGTAGATCTTGGGTATTGTAACGTAGTATTCAACGAACTGTGCAGAATTTGAAGTTCCACTTTAAAATTTAGTCCATTCCAGGTGTAGTCGATTTGAAACCGATATAAAACACATGAAAATTTCGAAGCCAGTGCGTGTTTGCCAGATTTGTTTCATGCGTTTGAAGGCGGAAGGAATGCCCTGAGATGAGATAAAAGGACTTTCTTTTCTTTCTCTGCCTCTTAGTGGCATGTTATATTTGCTAGCTTATTTAAGATATTTGTTATTAAGTAGAAATTTTTTGAGGATTCCTTTTTGATCTCATTCTGATAATTTGTTGTAATGTAACTTTGTTCTTGTGGTTTAGTTTATTATTTTCATTTCTTAAAATAATCCATTCTTCGGCATAATAAATTGATTTCGCTGCAAACCACTGCAAACGTCTAGTTTATTCAAATCGACATCCAACGGTATTCAGAAGAGAACATTTAAGCTAGAAATAAGAGATATACGAGTGTGGTATATTGAAGAAACATATTGTCTTAAAACTGTGTGCTGATTGCACTAGTTTGAAATTTCAATTTTGTCATCTAGCTTATTAGGTAAAGTCAGTCCTGTTAAGATAGAGATATGCTAAATCATTTCTGATTCGCTCGGGTTTGGAATGTCAGAAATATCATTATCAAAAGTACATGGTACGATTATGCCAGTGTGTTGGGAAGTTTTTTATGTTCAAATAATTTTGTTTCGCAGCATATTATGACCATAGTAATGTTATTTGGACCTATCATATATTTTCAGTGACTGTTTCTCATGTTGGTTTTTAGCTCTCCCGTTTTCTTTTATTATGCTTTGAATTCAACTGTAAAGCTGAAGAAGAAGGAATGAAAAGTTGGGAAAAGGAGAGGATAAGTTATCAAAGATGGAATGTATGGATTATCGTTTTTCCTCGTTGCTCCATAATTTTATCATGATAGTTTCCATGATGGGAAACTTAAACAATACATGCAACTTTTACTCGAGAACTCCTTCTGTAGTTGAGCTTCGAAGAATTTGTATGAATTACGGTCCTTATGTTAGTGAATTACAATATCTAAAATGTTGTGTGAGACCTGACACTTTAAAAACCACCAATGTGAATTGAACGGATAACCTGCATGGCAACCGAAGTAAAAATCCAGTTCTGAGTCATCGACTGTTCATGATCCATACACGACCATCGAAAATACTTCCAAGACCCGTATGGGTTGCCACAGATAATTCTTTGCTACACTGAGAAAAAAGGGAGGCAACAGCTGCTAATAATGTAGCAGAAAGTCAGAAATGGGATGGGGATTTTCATAAAATTCCAGGAGTGTGTTGCAAGAGTACCAAGGCCCCGATTAGTATGTTATGTTTTGATGGCGATTATGAGTTTTTGTAAATATGTGGATAGTGGGTGATGAATGATAAGGGAGGATTGGTAGAAGCTGATTACTGCTGCTGCTTTCAGCCTCTAGCAGCAATGTTGGTATCTAGTATAGCGCTTGATTTAGCGAGAATGTCGCTTAGCATGTCATGAGTGATTATTATATTGTGAGTAGAAATCAGTGGTAATTGTCCCTTCTCCATTTAATACTTTTTCGATAATTTATTGTTTTTAAAATTCAGTTATTACGTTTGAAGCTTCTAAAGCACAGACAGGACCACTCAGTTCAAATGGCACTGAAACGGATTCAGAAGGTAAGTGTTACTGATATGCATTGCATTTAAAGAAAAAGAAACTTTATTATTTTTTTGAGTGGATGAACGAGAGTTTCTTTACTATTTGAGGCATCACTTTTACTTCTTTTTGCCGTTCGATAACTTTTAATATTATAGTTCAAGTGATAAACTTGGAGGCTTACACTTCTCAAAATTGTTTTTTCGTAAGTTATAGCTTACTTATTCTAGGAATTGCAAGATTTGGGCAGAGATCCACCGGCACAATGTAGTGCAGGACCAGTTGGTGACGATCTTTTTCATTGGCAGGCCACTATAATGGGTCCACCAGAATCACCATATCAAGGTGGTGTGTTTTTCTTGACCATTCACTTCCCGACGGATTATCCATTTAAACCACCAAAGGTAAGAACCATGAAGGCATTGTTACTTAATAAAAATGCTTTAATTTTTGTTTGTTTTTCAACCACAATATGAAGAAATTGAAAACAGTTTAATATGGGCTTTCTTTACAAATAGGAAAGTTTTGTCGTAACGTGTATTTTTATATCGCTTATATTTTTAGCTTTCCATCTACTTCCTTCCTCTTGACATTTTTAAGCAGTTTTATATAAATTTCGGAGTATAGTTTGCAAGTTAGCATTCCGGAATCTCTCTCATTTACACAATTTTGCCTTATCAAAGTTTTAACTCTTTTTTTCTTAAATTTTATCATTCTTCCTGGATACTTGTTTTTTACATTTGTGCAGAAAATACATAAGTCATCTGCGTTTATTTCCGTTGCTTTCATTTTGTCATGCTGCCCTTGATCGGATTGTACTATATTTATCGAAAATCCGGGAAAACGTTTATCTTTACTGAAGCAAACCAACAAAAATGATTATTGTATAATCTCCTCAAGTATTTTAGTCCATATTTGAATCTACTGATGTAGTTTTTGCAGGTAGCGTTTACAACTCGCATTTATCATCCCAACATCAACAGTAATGGTAGTATCTGTTTAGATATTTTGCGTTCTCAGTGGTCACCAGCTCTTACAATTTCAAAAGGTTATTATTTTCTTAGAACTTGTTGATTTGCATATATGAATTGAATGCGCTTACTCTACTATCCGTTCCTCAGATCTTGAATAGACATCGAAATAATTGATAATAAATACAGTAGACTATTGCAAGAGAAGTAAAAAGGGACACGTCGATCGTCTTCATCTGTCGCAAAGTTAGTGCATCCAACCTTAATGGGCTACGTTGGAGTGCAAGATTTACCTGACTTACCTGAAAAGTCGAAAGCATAGTGATCCATTCTGACCCTGTGTTTACTATGTTAACTTTTTTAAGATTTTAATGTGTGATTTAAATTTTATTTTGTGTAATTGCAGTATTGTTGTCAATCTGTTCACTGTTGTGTGACCCGAATCCTGATGATCCACTGGTGCCTGAGATTGCACGTATTTATAAAACAGACCGAGAACGGTATAACCAGCTGGCTCGTGAATGGACCCAAAAATACGCAATGTGATAAATTAGATCATATATGTGAGGTTGCACGTTGATGCATCACGTTGCATTACAGAGCAAAGTGAAGCATCTACATGCTTTCCATAAATAAAAGACATCCTCACTGTTGCATTAATTAATTGAACGATTTTTTAATGTTATAATTGTCAGAAATCTTGCCATTAAATTTTCTTCGAAGTTAAGTAGGTCAGTTTGGTCATTTTATTTCATTATGCATCCTAAATTTTCAGAGTAAATATACGTTAACGCATTCCTGCCACTTTTCCTTTTCTTGCAGCACTGTTCTATCGTTCCAAATATGACTGCAAGTGTTGTGCATAAGAAAAAAAACTTTTTTCCAAGATCTAAACTCTGTAGTATGAATTTTCCTTTCTCCCCTTTTTCCCATTATGCTCTTTCATGTTTTTTTCACCCCGAATACATCTAGTTCAAGTGTTCTTTTTGGAGTTGTCGTTTTGTCCATCTTAGAACTTTGGCGACTTTATGCTCCTTATTTGTTCTTTTTTGTTTCTGTTGTAGCAACTTATGCTGCATATAAGTGACGCACAAACTTAAACACCATTTATTCATTTGCATACAAAAATTTAAAACGGTTTTTTATCTTCGTGTTTTCTTTGTTCATCATATCTCGTTGTTAAAAACAGCGTGGTATATTTGCTGCAGAAATCTGCTTTCTTCCTGTTAAATGAGATTTTAGCAATATCCACTAAAAGTTACTACCATATATTTACCAACAATGAATTTATGCATTACTAACAAAACAATCTCCTTTGAACTTAGTGTTCAAGTGCAGCCGAGTTCTTAGTTCGAGAGTTGTCAATATTGATACTGACTATAATAACGTCAAATTTATCGCAGCAAAAAATTGTTGAATTTTGTGATCGGTAGGATTGCTGAATTGCCTTCTGGAGTTTTTTAAGTGTTACTTATCTGTCTTCCGGTATGGAAATGTTTTTCAAGGTTAATGATTGCTAACGAAGGGTTTTTAGGGGCTACCTGCTTAAGGGAACGGTTTAGAGTATGGATTTTTCCTGAAAACATTTTGGTATTAGCTTGTGTATTCAAAGTGTCTTCAGTTTCAGAATTATAACTTTCTGGTGCCCGTATTCTTTGACGTTTATCTGCATCTAAAGATATATTGTCGCTGATGTTCGCAGTATGGCAAACAAAATTGAAAACTCTGAAGTCAACGAGCAAGCAGCTGGAAGCGAATCCTGTGTCTATTATGTAAATTTTTCAAAAATAAGATGATTAGGACATTTGATTGGAAGAGTCGAACAAATATTCTGGACAAATCCCGAATGGGATATTATAGATGAAGTGTGAACTAAGGCAGATATTTCCTGAAAGCACAACAATCTTGATTTTGAGTATCGGTATGTCACTTATATTTCTTGTTTGTCCAGATTAAATGGGTGGATGTGCAGGGTGTTGATTACGCAATTGTGATGCAGAATGAGAATGGGCCTTGTCCGCTATTGGCTGTTATCAACGTGCTTCTTTTGCGAGGTTTATTTCATTACTTTGTAGTTTTTCTAAAATTTTTTAATTCTAGTTGATGTTAATCTCCGTAATATTTAAAATGGAAAATACTATAAAAGTTTAACAGTGTTGGCTTCTAGTTTCTCTGAAGTGAAAACTGCTTAAAATATTGCCTACAATTCCAAATATTTGCAGGACAGATTACTTTACCATGTGGTTCTACCGAGGTCAGTGAAAAGAAATTATTGCAATTCATTGCAGATTGCATACTTCGTCTCAAACCCAATGTTAGCACTTAAATGGTTTAGCTACTTTACCGTAGTTAAATTATTTTATGTTTGTTATGTGCAGTACAGCGCACCTTAGAGCAGTTTTGAGTTTTTAGCAGTGCCTGAAATAACATTACTGTGTGAAAAATTAAGGAATTTCTGCGCTTTTTCGCTCTTTGAGTTGACATTATTATTGTGGGTATGTGTTTTTAGCATTTAGCGAATTGAATGTGTGAGATTTGTTTCAGGACATTGATGAAGCTGAACTGCCGAATTATGAACAAAATGTATCAGATGTATTCGCTTTAATACCCTCTTTACCCAAGGGCCTCGATGTAAATATTCATTTTACAGGGTATGTTATCTGCCATTCTTACTCGTTTTTATTGGACAGTTTATGGCTTTCTGCTACGATAACGATTTTTAACAAAAAAAAAATTTACCGAATGGTAGTGAACTAACCTTTTCTAGAGTAAAGAAATTTGAATATACGCCAGCATGCGCACTGTTTGATGTTCTAAATATACCACTGGTGCACGGATGGATTGTCGATCAAGCTGATGAGGAATTATGTGTGTCAAATTTCCTTCTCTTCCCAAAATTTCCTCTTACAGAATTAAAATAATTCTGTTTTCATTTCAAGTAGGCTGAAATCATTGTGGGAACAAATAACAAAAACTGTTGTTGTCTTGGTTCCTTTCATATGCTGTCTCTCTGCTCTCTGTAGTTTTTTTAGAAGCCTTTATGTTTTATAAAATACGTCTTTTATAATAGAATTAGTTTACAGAAAACATATTTGTAAAAGTAAGATGCGCGCACGTAAAATAGAAGTTGGCTGATTTTTTTATCATTATGTTCTGTATTTTTCTCTTTAGTGCTTCAAAAGAAGGATAGCAGATTGTTTCTAGTTGATCGTTTTTGATAATTAAGACTTGAGTGCCTATATTGTTATGACCATCAGATGACTGTAAATAGCTAGCTGGTCTTTTTATCACTATGTGTTGTAACTCCCTATATTTGTGTTTTGAAGCAAATCTTTTTTTTTTTTCAGTGAGAGTGGTAGATGGATTAAGTTATAATCGGATAGTGGAGAAAATTGTTAGTACAAACAATGTATCCGAAAACTGTATGTTACGAAATTTCCTAGATTCGAGTGCTTCTCAATTAACAACGCAGGGAATTTCCGAACTTTTATCAAATCTCAACGATGGTGAAATTGCTGTGCTTTTCCGAAATAATCATTTCCAAACACTAGCGAAGCAAAAGGTTTATGACATTCGTGTGTTGCGACTAATTATTGTTTTATCTTATTCTTTTTTATACTGAATTGTTATGCCTGCTGTTTTCATTCATTTCTTATAGATTATTTTCCAGGATGCGCTGTATGTTCTTGTTACTGACATGGGATTTCTCGATGAATCTACTGTTGTATGGGAAACATTGGATTGTGTTGATGGGAATTCTACCTTCGTCAACGCAGTTTTCAGCACCTCGCATAAGTCAGCCATCCTTGCTAATGAGAATGCTGAGTAAGTTTATACTTTTAATTTAAACAGTGCTTTGCTTTTTATGCTTGAGGTTCTTATTTGACTTCTGTGTTAAATAATTGAATGCTTAATCTTCAATTCTTAGTAATGTTTGACATGCTAAAAATTTAGTTAGCTAATATAAACTAGAGTAATTTACATATCCCATTCATTTTAAATATTTTTTAGCAATCACCATATCGCAGATGTATTAGAACATAATCTTAAAGTAATTTTGGATCACAGACATATTGGAGTTTCCGAATCTTCGAGGCAGCTATCTTCAAAGCTCAAACTCATCGTTCCTTTCTCTCGCCCAGCTTAATTCAACACTAGAAATGACTGACTTTTTTCAGTTACTTGTTGGCTCTCTCCATACAAGAAATCGAAAAGAAAGTGTACAAAATCGAATCACGTAAACGTTTCTTTCTTTTTCCTTTCTTAAATATATTTTTGATCTCTTTCTAGCAGTGCGTTTTAAAAATCTCAAGGTTTTTAGATTTTCGAGATGAATTAACAGGTGTAGTTCCCATTTTATTTGTCATGAACTGAATTTATAATGAATAATCCGAAATGAAATTGTTTCTCATGCTTTGAAATCCTTTCAGTGTACTTGGAGAAATTTTTCTCTCTCTCTGGTAGGAACTGTTTTCAGGCACATAAACGAAATAGGCTTATTGACTGAAGAACATGATGCGCAGCGTGAAGTCCCGCAAGTACGTGCATTATCTTCGTCGACTCTAGCTATTCGACCAACCAAAAACTACAGCGTTCGTTTATTTTTATCTTTTTCTTTTAGTTGTTTAGTAATTTATTATTTCTTCGATCATCTGCGTTTCATCTGCATGAATTAGTTGCAGTGTTTGATATTATGAAGGAGTGCCGCCACTGAAAAAATGTCACGAGAGTCTTTTAAAAGTGCTTAATTGGAATACCTTCAATTCTTTGCCTTATCAAAAAATAAATAACTTAAAATCTTTGGTATCCTGTCGACATTTTTAAGAAGCTGTTAATTATTTTGATATTAATTCTCTTTGTATCAATATCCAAATCAGTAAGGTACCGAAAAAACTATAAATTTTTGCAGATCAGTCACTGATCACATGAGTATCCTAAATTTTATAAATTCTTTTAATTCCTTTTTGAAGTTTTAATTTTTTTTTGTTTTAATGTGTACTGATCTATCTATGATTTTATAATTTCGTTTCATTTGCAAAAATGGTGCAATGCTATATCGTTATCATACCGATATTCGGACTTCGCGTTTTGAATCAAAAAATACGTACATTTAGTATCCCGGAAATCAAAATATACTTTTTAGTTTCATTTGTGTGAAGTCATCTGCTGGATAGCAGAAAATAGATGGAAATTTTCCGTTAACTAGCTCTTTATAAAATAAATATGTACGTTATTGAGAGAACATTGTGTCATTTTTTTCAGAGATTTCTTGAACACTTTTGTCCTTGTTTCGATGTTTTTTGCTTTATTAAATATATAATTGCGCTTAAGGTTCAGAAATTAAGTGTTCTAACTGCTGTGCTTTTTTGCAAAGCCTCTCTCTGAATTTACTATGTTTTTGCAGTTATGAAGTTTGACTTAAATTTTCTTTTCATTTTCTAATTCTCTGCTTTGTTAGTTACTTTGTCAAATTTATTACATGCTTTTTATTTCAAACATGAATAAAATGGATAAGCAAATGTCGAGCTTTTCAATTTTTGTCCGTCTATTGCGTCTGCTTTACATTGAATTTATAAACGGTGGTGAAAGAATTTAAGAATACTTTAGCTAAGAATTTCAAAACATTTTAGTATAAGCCTTTTGGAGCTTTTTGCAGATTTTTTACATTATCATTATAAACTAGATGCAGGGGTGATGTGTTATTAGTAGGAAAAGATCCATGTTCGGATTTAGAAATGAAATTTCATAATTTTGGGGAAATTGAGAGTCTGGATCCTATTGGTTGGACATCCGTTTGTTGATCAAGATTTCTCAGGTGAAACGAGGTTTTGTTATTAGACGATGGCGGTGAAATTTGTTTCATTTACAACCTTTGTCGATCCGTTGTTCTGGGATGAATTGGGCATGCGGAAATTAAATGATTGGAAATTGGATGAACAGCCGCATTCAATCACTGCCACATATTGCAATCGTAACAGATTTTTCTTTTGGTTTAAGATTTTTTTTCAAGGGAAATATGAGTAGTTACCTTGTGCGGGGACGTTAATCGATGAGTTTCTTTCTTAGTATGGAGGCCTGCAAGGTTACATTTGATTATCTTCTTTATCCTGAACAGTTTGCTGAGTTAGGAGTTAATATTCTGTGTTTTTGTGCATTTTATTAATGGTTGTATAATGAAGTATTTGGTATGCAATTTTTTGCGTGTAAGTGTGCTTTTGTAGTATTTTACCATACATAGGAGGCCTGTAATAACAATCCACTAAAGGTCAAGAAATAATTTTGTTAAGTAATCGAGTTCATATCTATAGTCTTTCAGAAGCTAGGTTTTAGCATTTAGTCTCTAATTTGAATGAAATTAATCTATATACTGAGATTTGTGTACTTGACTATTAATTACAGAAGACCCAGGGACATCATGTACAAGGTTGTCCATATCGTTTGATGCATTTTGATAAAATCAGAGTGGAACAGAAACGTGGTTCCTGTAAATGGATCAGTGCTTGCTGTAAATACTCATGAGACCTTCAAAAACCTTGACAGAAAACAGATCTTGTGTAGTACTGCTCAAAAGGTCAGTTTTTTTACCTTGTATATGCTTTTTTTCTTCAATTTTTCTCAAAGGAACGTTTTATTTATTAGTTTGGACATATTAAATATCGATTTCTTCCCTAATTTAATTTTCAATTCTTCGTAAGCTTTGTTTTAGTTTTTCTCCAAATACTCCGTTCATTTAGTTATTTTTGACACAGACAATGTTTTCGTATTAATCCAGTTGGAATATTTTGGGCATAGGATTCCGAATGCAGTTAAATTATATTTCCTAAATTCATATTTGCAGGTGAAAAGGTGCATCGAATCGTTAGACTGGCTTCAAAAGCCATCATTGTTGAATACATTTTATCTTACAGTGTATCCAGTTTGTTTTTTTTAAATTTTTAAAATCTTTTCTTTCTTCAACAGTTTTCGAGAATTTCAACTTTCAAAAGTCTTTGAATTTCCATTCATTATAATAATTTAGGTTGTTATTGTGATCATCATAATTCCATTACAGGACTTAAAAAATATACCTTCCGGTATTGGAATTGTATTCCTGCACTTCTTTACCCACAAGCAGTAAAGATGCTATCAGATCCTACACAGCTTTCTGCCGAACTGGCGACTCTGATTCAAGTTTTCATTGCTTTACATCATAATGAACCATTTTTGTTGGTCGGTAAGACACCGACTCCCTTGTCATCAATACTTTCAAGTAATTTCGTATGGAGCAGTGACATCCATGTCGTTTATGCAGATCCATCTACCTTAACAGCTTTTCCTGGATGGCCATTGAGGAATCTCTTAGCGGCGATAGCTTATGTTCGGTATGCAGAATTTAGTACTGCAAGGAACCAGTATTATTCTTATCAATCCTGGGATCATTTCTTTCAGGAAGGATCTGCAAAATGCCAAATTTGTTTGTTATCGAAGTGGTTGTGTTCCAAGTGTCATTATGCATCTCGGCTGGGAAACGGGTGGTAATTTAAGCACTGCTGCAGTTGGATGGGAGAGAATGAAAGGTTCACTTTCTCCTGCATTTATCGATCTACGTGACAGTCTAGATCCGTTAAAGTGAGTCATGGTTTGGTCATTCAAACTATTTTAAATGCGAGAGAATTTTAATAAAATAATAGTGATGTCGTTCAAGCCAATTCATCTATTAGTTAGACGGATGTTTTAATCTTGACTGATAGTATTAATTTTTTTCAGTTTACTTCGAGTTCTGGAATATATTTCATATTATGAATTATGAAAGTGGGATATGATATTAAAACGAAGAGATTAGAGAGTGTAAAGGCATGTAATTAACCAAGATGACTAAAAGTTTTATGAATGTTGAGTATGTGATTTATTTGTAAGCACATTCTTCATTTTATACTTCAACGTACGTTTGTTTTAGTTTTGAGTGGATTTACTTTTCGTATCATCTCTTTTTCTTTGTACTTAGGCTAAAAAGTTGAAAAAAACTGAAAATTTTAGAAATAAAATTTGAGCAAATACTTCTAAACTGAAAATGAAATAAAGAAATGTATAAGTAAGGAAAGGTATATAAGGAAAGCGGAAAATAGTTCCGGTCTTCGTGAATTTTTAGTCACCTTAATAATAGGTATAATTTGATTAATAGGATTTGGACAATTTTCTCATTTCAGATTAATGGAGTTCAGTACTGAGCTGAATTTGCGTCTGATTCGATGGCGTTTGGTTCCCAATATCAATCTTCAGCGTTTTGCTAATTCAAAATGTTTAATCTTAGGTGCTGGTACCTTGGGTTGTAATGTTGCACGTTCACTTCTTGGTTGGGGTGTTAAAAATTTCACATTCGTTGATAATGCTCGCATATCCTATAGTAATGTTGTAAGGTCCGTTTTTCTTCTTTTTTCGACCTTAATATATGTCCGTTAATGAAATTTTTAAAACAAAAATTGCAGTGAATATCTGATTGAACGTAGTGACGTAAAACTAAATATGTACATATAGTTCCCATTCTTGAAAATGAATGAGTTTCACAAAGTTAGCAGATATTATGTATTTGAATTCCTGTAGTTTTTCCAGGCAGTCGCTTTTTGGTTTCGATGATGCTGCGAATGGAGGGAAATTGAAAGCTGTTACAGCTGCGGAAGGCCTCCGGAAAATTAATCCATTAATAAATGCTGAAGGCGTGTGCATGAAAATACCGATGCCAGGTCATAGCGTCTCAGGGCAAGGTTCTTTATTTGAGATTGTGAGATGTGTTTCACATTACCATTCTTTCGCTGCAATTTTCTTTTACACGTTCGTTACAGAAGAGAAAGAAGTTGAGAGAGCCGTGAAATATTTGGAGGACTTAATAAAGAATCATGATGTAACATTTTTGCTGCTTGACAGTAGAGAAGCAAGATGGTTGCCAACGCTTATAACAACTTTCCACTGCAAGGTGTGTTTCTTTCAGTTATGCTAAATTTATTTTTAAGCTTTCAATCTGAAAATTCCAACTTGATCCTGTTTTGTGATTGATGGTTTTAGTTGGCAATTAGCGTTGCACTTGGGTTTGATTGTTTTGTGGTAATTCGTCATGGTGTTTCTAATGATGAAATCAGTGAAGATTCCGAGCAATCACAAAGTGATTTCAACATTGTTCCTGGTTCTCAGTTAGGTTGTTACTTCTGTAGTGATGTTACGGCACCCGGTAATTCTTCTGTTGATAGAACTATAGACCAACAATGCACGGTATGTACTTTTATTATTTCAATTGGTTATGTCAATTCTTCCCATTAAATAAAGCTTAATGAACACATTTTTGTTCAAAAACTAAATGTCAGTTGATCGCTTGTTGAATGAGTTTCATCCGATTTTACTTAAAAATTTAATTATTCAGTGTAATATACTCTTAGAAAAAAGGCGCTGAAATAGATTATTTCGCTTTTCCTATAATTTTCATTTCAGGTCAGTCGTGCAGGTATATCTTTAGCTGCTTCTGGTGCAGCCGTTGAACTATTTGCAGCAGTTGTCCAACATCCTAAGATGGGTGCATCTCCTGCTCGTCTTGGAGAAAATGACGAGTCAACAACTGTTCTCGGTGCAACGCCACATCAGATTAGATCCTTCCTCTCAAGATTTACGCAGGTGAAATATTTTTTGTCAGAACTTGGTGATGGTTTTGATAATATAATTCCCAGCTTACACTTAAAGTTTTTAATCCTTAGTGTTGACTCGTCATGTTTAGTGGGAACTGCTTGCAGATGACTCCGGCGGTCAAGCGTTTTGAGCGCTGTATCGCTTGTGGAGCTGCCGTGCAGGCTGCATATCGCTCAGATGGTTTTCAATTTTTGCTTAAGGTTTTCAACAGTCCTGTTTATTTGGAACTAGTTTCTGGACTAGATCAACTACAGGCGTCCGCAACAGAAATGGATCTCAGGGAATTTGACGACAATGAGAGTGTTTCATCTGTCTGATAACCCTTAAGTAGTTCTATTTGTGTACGTCGCGTTGCTTTCTTTGGGATGTGATTTTTATATTTGTTCTGATTATCATTACCATAGTGTGAAATACTGTGAAATTGGTTGGAATGAATTTCTGCTCTTTTAAATACATTTCACATGAAAGAACTACGGCAAAAAAAAATTATTTTGAATATTTGTTTCCGACATTATGGCATATCGCATTTTGCTAGTACTTACACTTACAAAGGAAAGAGTAATTCTTTACGGCTTCCCAAACAATGCATGAAAGTGGTAGACCGAACTGATCACACAACGTACTGATCGTGTCTGATGCCTTAGCATTTCTACATATTTTTAATGGAGAGTTGTGATCAGAGTGATGGCTGCCTATTCGCTTTAGTGACAAAAACTGGAACACGAAATCTTGTTTTTCGAAACTGTGGATTTTGTCCAAATCTTGACAGTTAGCAGTGTATATTCCAGTTTTTGGATATTTTATATTTAGGATATTGCAATCCGAATATTCCTGGTCAAAATTTGTTCAAACTCCTAGCCTGCATTTTTTTTTGTAGTTCTACAGGACTGATTTCGCTTATTTTCAAAATCCAGTCGAATTGGTTGTTCCCGATCATAACTTAGGATATTTTATAAGACTTACCAACAACTTACCAACAAAAAGTTTGACTTCCTTGTTTGCTGCAAAATTCGAAAGATTATATTTTCAAATAAGACAGATTTTTATCCATCGTTAGAAATGAGAGATAAGGGTCGAGCAGCATAGTTTCTACGAAAACCAATCTACAACATTGAATACAAATAATAAAACGATACAGATAGATTGTACTGGTAAAGTGCAGACTTATTTTAAGGAAGTGAATCACGTACAACAGGTGTTTTTCACATCAAGGAATATGTTGGTTCCTGAATTTCGCATAACGTTCCAGCTCTTCCAAACTGAAGCTTTTAACCTTCTTTGCCAAACTCTGAATCAAAAAAATGTTATTGCAGAGTCTATTTTTATTTAATTGATTTTAATTATTGAAATCAATCATATTTGCAGAAAAGAACAATTTTGAAGTTTTTCCAGTTTCGATTTTGGAAATAAGAAGGCAAGAAAAAAGGGTGAGAAAATTCATCATGGGTTAAGGATTTTTTTACGACATAGGGAACTGAATATTTTGATTTGTCATTTACAACATTACAAATAATGTCATTTTGGCTCGTGTTTGTTAATACGGTGAATTTTTACGAAAATTACTAACGACTTGATATTTCTCCGCAATCATTGGCAACACATTAGGAGGATACAGATCATAAAGGAAATTGCTCAAAATTTTTGAAACTGTGGGATTTACATCAATAAACGGAACATAAACAACATTGATTCTGCTGTTATCTTCGATACCGTATGATCCCAGACTTGCTTCTGTATCTTAAACTCAAATTCCTATGCTTGGATATTTAGTTCTTTTGATATTTAAAATTACATAAAGATTTCGAAACCTCCTTGAAGATAAATCCAACTGCAATAAAAAAAGACGAACCATGGGTTTGTGATTCTAAATTGACGAAATCTAGCATGGAAAACGGTTTGGCAAATATATATAGACAAATGCAAATCAAAGATAATCAAAAGCAGTTGGACATTAAAATAATGCTTTCCGTTTTAGTTCTAACTTCATTATTATAGGCATGAAATCACAAAAATCATTCATGGAAGAAAAAAAATCGTAGGGAACTTACTGCTCAGAGGATGTCCTTGATGAAGCAAACGCACGGAATCTGGAAAGAGATCGAGAACTCCACCAATTCTCTCTTTCAAACTCGCTACCGTATCTTTACTGTCGACCTAAATGTAGCCGAAATGCAGTAAAATTATGAACGGTAGGTCTGCTATTACCCTCACTGCAGGTTTAAATATTCGAAAACTTCAGAAAACAAAATAAAATAGAAAAAGGTTACAGTGATTGTGAAGACACTACTCTTTGCATTCACCCTCTTCACATACAGTTTCATTACTTCTCCAACTGCTTCTTAATTTATAACAAATAATAATTTAACAGTTTTATTTAGCCAACAGCTCCTGTAACAATAATTCCCATAAGACTGATAAAATTCATTATAAAAGAACATTATGTACTGATTTTCTTTTCAGAAGTGAGTTACCATCACGCAGCCAGATTAATTAATCCCGTCGATCTCCTAATCACCAATTCCATCCCCTCAATCTCCGCATGCAACCAGGAATTACTTTTACTCCCAGACGGCCGTAAGTTTGAAGGTTGTTACGAAATGATTCGGTTCCACTAAACTTGTATAGAAGTAGAAATGGAAAGCCAGCTTATGGGAAGTCACGTTGGATGCTGTATTGTGGCAGAAATATCGTCATTGCTGTATGTATTATTTTAATCCAACTTTTTATTGTTAAACAAATATTCCTTCTATATTTTTGCATCCAAAAAGCTTAAATATCATTGTTGGCTGTCTAAAATCCTAAGCTCAAATTTTTCTTCCATTCTAATGCAACCACTTGGCCAACCGTTCACAAGGAAAGATTTGATTCGAACAAGTCGTACCTCAAGATGTACTGAATGTGGATTGAAGTGGACGAATAGGAATAGAGGGATAAGGTGACGTTTCATGCAGATATCTTTGGCTGATAAGTGAAACGGATTAGCCGTGTGTTATTTTGCATCACAGCGAGATGGGAGGAAAGCCGACATCGACTTTGTCATGACAGTTCTGCCGAACAGCGGGCATCAAATTTGTTGGAAGTAGAAATCCTCCGTTCATACCTGCTTAATTGGCTAGGAATACACTCTCATCCCTTAAAGTCCTATTGCAGATTCATATAATCTGAATAGAGCTCTTTTCAATCATCCTGAAAAATAGGAATGCAATTTATCTGAATAATCTCTTGCCCATCTATATCAAATAATTTTAACTTCATGATAAGAGTAGAAGTGACAGTAAAAGATATGCGCCGTTCGGAGATCCCCTATTGTCAAGAAGTTAAATTCTGTCCTTTCACTATGGAGTTACGAGCTGGATTCGTTCGACATTCGGGATTTCCTTGATTTCTAATCATATATATTCCATTGATTGAGAAAGGCAATTGATTTTTACTCAGAAGAAATCGTACAGCCACCATTATGTAAGCTACAAATCATAAAAAGGCAGGAGTAGAAAACATATTATCATTACTGTAAGAAGGAGAGGGAGAGAAGATAAAGAAGAGAATACATGCGACTTGAAAAATAATGAATAAATGATATACAAAATTTCAGCATGTAAAAGGAGATAGAAATATATGAATATTACCAGTTACTTTGAGCAAAGTTTTGAGTGTTAGAAATTGAGAATGTAAACAAAATTATTTAATAACGCGAAAATGCAAGGCAATGGCAAGTTGGGAAACACTAGTTCATTTACATGGAGATTAAGCGGGAACCAAAGAGGATTATAGTATCTATAAATAAGCTGACGGAATTTGTACAACTTGTACAAAGATTTCTTTTGAATGAATTCGTTCGGGTTTTTCTGAACTCTTTAAGTCTAGCTATTATATAAATGGTATTTTAATGAAGACTTCATAAAAGAAAAAAATGCGAAAGAAATGGAAAATTACATAAAATACTGCTTATATAATAGCTTGTAAAACGGAAGGATAATATACAGCAGCAACATTAACAATGAGACGTAAATCTGAATAGTCACAGCCAATAACACTCACAACACGTTCTGCCGTGAATGTAGTCGGTGTAACCTGTGTTCTGCCCTTGCTGTTACCTGTCGAACAACCCAGCAGTTCCACTAGTGACAATGATCGCGTCAGAATATCGCTTAAACAGTCTTCAATGAAAGATAACAAAAATGTTGGCGCTGCGCCGAGTCGATACAAATCACCAAACTGTTCGAGCATAGTCACTACTGCATCACATGGTGCCGTCATCTGACTTTCTCCGACACTTGTATCGTCTCCGGATATCATCTAAATTATAGTTCCATATCAAGGGTTGAACTAAATTCAAGAAAACATTAATTCATAAATGAATTCCTTAAGATGCTTAAAGCGAGACTAAAATTTTAGATGTGAAATTATTCATGATCATCAAAATCAAACTTTCACGGTGTAATTTGTGGCATCGGCAAGTACCACAACAGTTGGACTAAATGGAGCAGAATCGGAAATAGTTGATGAAAAAGACGACTCGGGAAACGATGTGTTGATCAGCTCCGATTCCCCATTCTTTATATGACACATCACTGAGCAATAAGTCTGAAAAATACTGCACAGTTTGAACTGAACATGTTCCATTTTTTTGAGATTCCTTCTCTTCATCATTATCTTGTTTTTCATTATAGATATGAAAATGAATCTTCCAAATTTCTAAAACGTACGGTACACAGCGATGACATAGATATAAAATGAAGCTTAACTTTAGTTAAAATAATAAATTATTCTAAATTATTATTTTTAGTAGACTCAATATCGTCCATGGAAATAAGTAACCAATTCCACACTTTTTAAAATTCGAATGAATCTTTTCATTTTCAAAATGAATTTCTAAACAAAAAATTCAAAGCAGCAATGAGATAATTAAATTTCCGATCAGCTAGGGTACAACAGATTTCTTCGCAACTGTCACAAAATGAATAAAATTTAACTGAAATCTATACAAACCTCTTTTAAATCAATAGCGGCCAAGCGCAACCCGCATATAACGAAGTGCGAGCAATAAGAATCGCAAGGTCCAGCCAACATGGACCATGCTAAGCTTGTATCCGTCGAATTATCAGCATCGCACGTTAATGGAAAGTACCATTCAGAACGTTTTGCATTAATATCTGGTTCCGTCCTCTCCCGAAGAACCACAAATTCTGGCTTTTTATCACCAGCTTTAAAGTTGCATTTAGTAATAATGACAAACTTTGCATGTGCTTTTTAATTATCTCATTCTTATGTAAAGTATTAAGAAAAAATGTGCAATATTTTATTAACATCTCCGAACAGTGGAAAAATGAAATCATATTTCTTAGAGATTTCATGAAAGCTAAAATTTTTATGCAGCATACCTTCCTCTTTTAGTGAGTATTTTTTGCCAAAATCAACATTACCATCTTCGCTGCAATCGATCGGTGAAAACGACCTCATTTCTGGCTGTGAATTCCATTTGTCAGCTTTAAAACTTATGACATACTTTCACAAAATTTCACAAGAAATCGGCAATACTTTAAAATCTAAATATTGATTAATGTGTCGCCCACACCCATTTTACCGTTCTCGAAGATGATGTTTCACAGTCCCATATTCAATAAGCTATCACGTACTTCCCTCGACAGTTTAACTTTTCCAATTTTAAAAAAAAAAAAAAAAAAAAACGAGCATCCAATAACTATTAAATGCGACAAACTCGAACAGGTCATTTGAAAGTACCTTTATTTCCATTTGGCTGAATTGCTGAGCATCGAACGAAATATGTGAGAACGTAGAGTAAATGTGTGATCAATTTCATGTCATTTCCGATGATAACTGTTCGAGCTAAACGTGTAGCACCGCCTACACTGCCACTTATTTCCATATACTGAGCTAATTGAGCATTGTAGGGATAACGCATGCAATCTGAACTTCCACTCTAAAATTGATAATTTAACACAGCTGAAAACTGAAGAACTAGATATCGAATCAAATTAATCATGCTTTAAATCTGGGCTGAGGGAATAGATTAAAATCCAAGATTTTAAAAGACTCTTACCGTCCCCATTAAGAGCGACCGATGAAGATTTTCGCAGTCTTCCGATGGCGTGACACTAGCGACCCACGCAAGATGGTTCATCAAAACACAAGACAGTAAAGTAGATATAAAACTGAAACATTACCAATTTGCAATAGTTGCGCCAAGCCGATAAAATCTTACAAGAAAAACGAAAAATCTGTTTTTTTCTTTTTTGTTGCAAATCATAAAGAAAATAAAACTTACTACCGCGTAGATTTCAAATCATATTCGCAAATTAATGCAGCTAAATTAGTACAGAAATTGTTAGCAGTTGAAACATATTCCCTTTCATTCATTAAACTCAACCAAACTGGAGAACGAAACCGGTATGAATTATACAATAAACAAACATTATGCAGTAACTCTAACCATGCCTAAAAATAATTCAAAGTAAATAACTTTTTTTCAGCTTATGCAAGAACTTACTGAATCTATAAAAAAATCTATATCCAAATAAATACAAGATAAGAACAAACTTAACACCTGAAATCATTTTCGCAAAGAATCAAGCCTTCGGAAGTGGAACTTTTCAAATACGAGAAATAAATGCACCTTCACACTCTCTGAAACAAACCAACCTCAAATAATAAATGCAAAAACGAGTGCGAGAGAGTATTGCCTTGAGAATTTGAGCCTCCAATTTGATAATTTCAATCTCAATAAGAGGAATATGACAAAGCAGGAATTGTTTCTCTTCTTCTCTGGAAAAGACAATCGACGAAAATAAAAACCATTCATCGAAACTCTATATTCAGTAATTTGAAAATCGAATTATTCCATGGCATGGTAATGGTAACAACGACGAAACATGATAAGATTATCATGTAAAGTTTCAAGACAACGACGACGATGATGCATGCTATAGGTTGGTTTACCAAAGTCGATCAAAGTACAAAACAAAGCTTAATATTCAATCGTGCTGAGTATGCAGACGCCATCCAACAGACGCACTATTCAACCGAAACACCCCAAGCCAGTCGAAACGTTAAATCATGTAGATATTTTTATTATAAAAATTTTCCGAAGTGCCCAAGTTAACTTTTCTGATATTTTGACCAAAATTTTAGTCTTTTTCATGAAGCCGCATGAAAAAAAAAGTAGCGAGAAAAGTCCACCGGAATAAGACTCCAATTGCAATTTGCTTCGATTCTTCGTCTGCTGTTGAACTACAACTGCTTAAACGACTTCGGCTACACCAACGACCAGAATTATCTGAAAAATAAGTTTACTTATTAAATCTGAACTACAGCAGTGATAAGCAAAATTCCGAATTCTCGAAAATTAGGAAGCATCCTAATTAATTGCAGAACACAAACTTTTCACATTTTTCCCAAGTAACTTTTGATATTAATAATTCCAATGCAACCGATTTATTACTTTAGTAAATGATTATAAATGATGCTATAGATAGCCAAAGTTATCCTTCTCCTGTCTTTTGAAACGAAGTAATAATTCCCTGTTTCACTGCTCTCCTCTCCTCAAAAAGTTTTTTTATTTCGAGAAATTCTCCCTCCTTAATATTTCACTTAGATGAATCCCTTAATAAATATACAAATTCATCCGCTTTGGATTTTAATCATCACCTCACTTATAATTAAGACAGGAGAAAGCGACCAAGCACTACGTTAGAGGAAAGCTCATGTTTTGCAAGCTCAGCTGTTTCACTTAACGGAAATAAGCTCTTCAGTCTTGTTCTAAACTAAACAAAATTTTTCCGACATCAAATATCATGAATCATATTTTTGAAAATATAAACTCTACGTCAACAGTCCTTTCATCTTGTGACCATGAACAGCTTTTATGCTGTAAACATTACCATTTAGCCATTCTCATAAGAAAAAAAATAGTAATGAGAGATCCCGGAGATGATAAACACATTACTTCTTTGTCCAAATCATCTCCTCGGCAAAATCTCCATTAAAAGACACTTCTATATTGCAAAGGCAAGGAGAACTGCTTCCTATAAAATTCAAAGGAAAAAATCGAAACAAAAATCAAAGGACTAAAGAAGACCCTTAAAATAAGAAATTATGATATAAAATCACCCCACTTCAAAATGTTCTAAAGCCTAAAGAGGTCAAACACTATGAGGCAATACCTAACATACAAATTGGAGAAATTTAATGAATTGAAAATAACGACTGATATCAAGTGCATCGATTTCTGAAAAGAACTGTTTTATTATCTATGCATCAAGAAGTTCTGTCATGTAACTTTTTAAAATTTTGGGAAATGGACGTTCGTTATGGATGGATTATTAGTTTTAAAATAAGCGGAATCACAAAATAACGAATCTTTTTGGTTTTAGTAATGAATTTTGGACTTATGTTAAACAGAACTGTGGCAATGAAGATTTAAAAATACATTTTTGAAGATACTTTATATTACATAATTGGATATTCTTCAGTATATGAGCAATTAAAGATAAGTTAGCATATCATCAGTAAGAGACAGATAAAAACACATTTTCAAGTTACTGGAAATAATGTGAAGATGCTGCAAAGTATAATTCTGACTATCATAATATAATATTAGTCAATGTTTTTAATATTAAAACCTATTCTAGAAAAGATTAGTATTTCCTTTCTGCAAGCGGTCCCAAAAAATTCTCAGACTTAGTTCTAGAGTGAAGTTTTTATTAAAATCACTAGTTTAAGTTGAATACTTTACCATAAGTCCAAAACAACTAAAACATAATTTTTTTAAAGTTTTTTCTACCCATTTTCTTTAGATTTTTTTGCCCAGATGGAAAGTGAAAGGAA
The DNA here is from genome assembly GCA_024305405.1 of Dirofilaria immitis. Classification (NCBI taxonomy): domain Eukaryota; kingdom Metazoa; phylum Nematoda; class Chromadorea; order Rhabditida; family Onchocercidae; genus Dirofilaria; species Dirofilaria immitis. The sequence goes on from JAKNDB010000109.1 coordinate 6,672,640, forward strand.
CTATAAAGCAAAGCATGAAAATACCGAGATCTCTAAGTTAGTAAATTTATTTTTGGAAGCATTTTATTCTACCAGTCAAAATCTTTTCAAATTATTCTCCATTTTTTAGATCTCCAAGACTTCTCTCGATATGAAATCTGCCACTGATGAAGTTTCAAAAAATGAAAATATTTTACTTTCATCACATAAATTGCTCCGCTGTGCAAGTTGCATACGACGATATCGGGAAAGACGATTAGGTGAAAAAGCCCGGCAAGATTTTATATGCCCTTCTTCGGTATCCAACTGTAGGGAAGTATTTCTCACTCGGATAAAACCTACAATTTAATTCAACTATTAAGCACAAATTTTCTCATTTCAGGGCCAAACGATTGTAAAAAATATTATCTAACGCGTATAAGTGATTGTAACGGAATTTAAACCACATAAACAGAGATAAGTCTTCTGGAAGTAAGTTTAACGTGTTACAGAATCATCCTGAATAGTCTAATCGCCAATCAGCTGCCTTTGTTCATGCATTTGAAAACTGCTCATTTGTTTATCTTCTTTCTTTATGTGATTTTCGAAAAAATACTGCGATAAAATAACAATAATTCTCTTTTCATTTGAGTTTTTATGAAATACTAATGAATATTGCTGAATGAAACCTTCGGGAGGATCAGCTGACTGTGAACTATAATGTACTCGTCTACGCAATCCTTCCAATGAGCGAACTGTTGAATAGCAACTTTCCGAATCAGCACTACTAGTACTACCAATGATTACTTTATTTTCACTGAAATAATTATTACAGATAAATCTTTAAGTACTGAATATCGTGAGAATCAATATATTTGATAAGAGTTAAAAATCTAAATTATCAATTCGTTCGCAAGGAATGTAAGCGAACTTATAATTTAATAACTAGGCAGAATCAAGCGATCTGAAAATCAAAGTACAAATGTAAACAAGAACACTTATGGATCTGGTGGATAATGATACCTGTCTGGTGGTTTTGTCATTTTTGGGATCGAAATAACACGACTCACCATAACTTGCTTACTGTTACTGAAAAAAACTTCTGAAAAAAGTTAAGTCTTCACTAAATTATCGAATTGCGACTGGAAATTAAAGTAGAATGGAAATTAGGTATGCAATAATTTTTTGCAAAAATTTTAAGTAGTTAAACTGGCAGTCCATACATAAATAAGTGTTAAAATAATTGATCATCATATTAAAAACATCAAGAAATATATAGAAATATGTTTTTGCAATACTTTATCTAGACCACCAAGTGCGTCCTTCATACCTATTTCTTGTTTCAGACCAATACAAGTACGAGCACCACTTCGACAGTTGATCAAGTCTGAGTCCATCAATTTCGGCAGAACAGGTAATCTGCCCAGTTTGTCAGTGCAGTGATAACTTGACATACGCTAAGGAAGTGTTGTGCAAACTTTAACCAGAAAAGCATAAAAAGTACCTTAAAAAGTGTATTTTGAAGGACTGGTTTTTGTTGTGGACAGCGAGCCAAATATCATTTGTCCAATACAGGAAATATCTGGGCGATGTCTTAAAAACTGAAAACTATTTCCGATATATCATACTTTCATGTAAGTTTTCTATCGAAAATGAACTTTTCATAAACGAATAATAATGGTGTTGATACCATCGAATCTCACTAAAACAAGAACACTGACAATGATACCTATCTCATAAAATTGAGACATGGTAGTCCTATTCTTGATTCCACGAAAAACATATTCTGAAAGGAATCCGTAATTTACCCGAAACCGACCACAGTTTGAAAACGGTGTTTTAGCTGGAATGTCAGGCGTGTTCACTGGTAAAACGGTTTCACTATCGAATAGCAGTCGCCGTTCACTTTCAGCCAAAATAATCAGTCGCAGTGATTCTTTATCAAGCTTTTGTCGTGACAGAAACTACAATCAATAACAAGATTTTCGGTGCACTTCATTTCGTTACTTCCATATCAAAATGAATAATCAAAATATGCCAATCATCCAATCCTTAATAGTTTATGACAGAAAATAGAGGAATTAGGTGAAAGAGGGGCACGTGATTCTAATCCTTAATCACCACCAATATCTGTTTGAAGTATAGCATAATGAATGCCCTAAGTTCATATGATTCAGCCATTGTACACAATTTCATTTTCGTGAATACATGAAGAATGAGGACTATGACAACAGGACCGAAGAATTGTATGAGTTATATCAAACAACACGTTATCCTTTTGTTCCTCAGTATAAGCCCAAATTCATTTGAATTTGATTTCTTGTGTATGCAGAATTAGTTTCTGAAGCAATAGTTCACTAACCAAAACTGATTGATCACTCCATTTTCCCCATTTGCTTCATTCAGAAAATTGCCACCATCACTACTGACATGTTCAAGTGGTCGTTTCTTTGATCTTCTTGGAAAAACGCTTTTCAACATCGGTAAGTTTATCTTCACATCAATAACCATTTATAAGATTAATTTTTCTTTCTTTCAAAAAACCACTTCTATCTTATCTACGCTCTGAAACGTTGTAAAAAAATCCTGTCAGAATTTCCCTTAAAGATATGAATATGAATCCGTAGGATTGTTTTTAATTTTGAAAGATAATACTTTAAAATAATTATTCACTCTATCTTTTTTGACGTTCTCCCGAATCTCTATACCATAAAAAATTCTAAATTATGATGTCCAATATGCAATTTTTGAAATTTAACTGCGAAGTACTAAAAATGGGGATCCCATTCACTATGCTAAATTTTGCGAAAGTGATAGAACAAAGAACGATGATAATAAATCTGGAAAGGACTTTCCTTACAAAATTCATGGCAACATTATCCAACAAATGATCTTCCTACTCTACGACTGACCCATAAACAGAAGAATAGTAAAAATGAAATTATTTCAAAAAAAAAAAAAAAAAAAAAACTGAAACGCTCAAGTCTTCTAAATAGAAATTCGTTAATTCTAATAAGAAAATAGACAATTAAACAAATCCTATTGCCGTCGTTATCAAAAATCTTATTATTTTTCAAGTCCAACTTCCCCTTTTAAATGTTATTAAATATAGGATTGGAAGTCCTGTTGTTTCCACACAGTTAAAACAACAGAATTAGGAAAGGGAGAGCACTTATCGAAAACGGATGATCATGCATGTGAAGCAAAAGAAAGACGTTGGGGTCAGAAAAGTTAGATCCGTTATATCATAGAAGGGATGAAACAATGAAGTTAACATCCGTACATTAAATTCTAAATAAAGCAATTAGTAATGATCAAATTTTCGACTACTTCTACAGAATGATACATTTCCTTGACTCTCCTAATGTATTTCTTTAATATTTTGGGTTTGCTTATTCCCATTTTCGCTAACAAGCAACACAATGCTTTTTCAGAGATGCTGCTATAAGAATTTTAATCAGAAAAGTATACGAATGCAGTTTAAAATAATAACTTAAGATAATTAACGTCTCTATTTCGTCTGATAGTCCAATTCGAAACCTCTTTTTCTCTTTCACATCATTTATTGCAAACAGATCTAGAGCCGAGTTTCAAGTTAGGAAAAGTGCTTGATATTTTTCGATAATTTTAAATGAGAAATCACTAAAAGTAGATGGGAAATGAGCAAAGAATGTTTTGTGTTTTTAGTGACTATATGAGTATGATCAACGACATACATTGTTTGTCCCATTAAACAATGGTGGCTCTATATCGAGAATTCTAGGTGATACCAGAAAGAGCACCAATATTCAGAAGACGCGAACACCAGTGATTTTACCGATGATTTGGCCACATCATATTTTCATTATTATGATATTGCACAACCAATATGTTCAAAAGAACACTAAGCAGTACAGGATAAAGCTTCCCAAAAATTATAGAAGACAAAAAAACAACAGCGAAAGAGGGAGAAGGAAATTTGACATTGAGAATTGTAAATTAACAATTTATTCTTACGAACTCGAGACAAAAGATGTCACAATGTAATCAGAGATATAGTATGTGTTCTACGCTTAAGCAAAAATATGGACCACTCAAAGCTGATGAGCATGCAACGAATCCATTATAAAATTGCAGATCATATGTAAAGCCGATTAGCTGGCGAAAATAAACTTCGCTGAACAATGTAATAACCATTTAAAGAATTTCCAAATCTTCATAAATTTTATGGCAAAATAATTTTATATAATGCACTCACTTATTGAGAAAAGCAAATCCGCTGCGATACAAATCTTCCACTTCGATAATGAGAAGTATTATTATTTCATCTCATTCCTAAGCTTTGTTCTTTTTTTGGCACAGCAAAACCTAAATATGCATAATGCGGTTTTTGACTGCAATTCGAAAACACTATTAGGTAGTGGTATTTTTTTCAAATCGGGGTGGTGCATAGATCCCATTTCGAATAGAAATGTTTTTGGAATGTGGAGAAGATATATTAAATATATGATAAAATAGTGTGAATATTCAAAGCTTATATAGATTAAAATAGAAATACACAATAAAATTTTATACTTTCTACTGAAATATGCGCAAATATATTATTAAGAACGGAGCGAACCGTAACTATAAAAAGACTGAAAATAACGATATTTGTAAGATTTGGAGTGAAGACTTTTTATTCTCAAAAACGATAAAAAATGATGGGAGAGTCGGGAATAATGGTCAAAGATATTATTATTTGACGTCTAACATAGCAACAGTAACATGAAGGACAATGAATTTACAACAGTGATAGATCCCAGTGATTTAATTCACTCCCCAACGCATTATTTTTTGGAAGGAAGCCTGGAAAGTATGGAAAGAGAAGCAGAACGAAGCATCATCGTTTCAAAAGTATTCGCCATAAACAGCAGGAAAAAACTTTGCAACCGTTCTTTGATATTGGATTGAATTGAAATTGGAGTGATAAGAAATGGTCCCAACAGAATTTACAGTTCGTCATTTGATAATTTATTGATTTATATGAATGTCTTTACTGATGCTAGCCACTGTACTCAGCACGTATAATTTACAGAATACTAAAACTGCCTGTATAGCACATCCATTTCATAAATAAATTTGGAAATAAAAAACAAAAAATAAGTAAGTTTAAGTATATAAAACACCGAAACAAAGGTGTCACTGTAATAAACACTTGTCATTTTCTATTTTTTTATAAGTGTCATTGCTGTATTCCATAGATATACTAAACTCAAAACTGAAGAACAGGAGAAAAGCGTGAAATTACAGAATGATGAAACCACAGTTGCTGATTATAAAACTCCGTCAAAAGGATAAATTAGTAATAACAGTTTATTTTCACGCATGCGCCATTAAACAACGTTTAATTATGCAAAGCAAAGGAGTAAATGAATAAGTGGATAAGAGAAAAGGCTAAACGAATAAGATGAGGTCATAAATAAATAAACGGACGACACATTTAATCATAATAATTTATTTATTTAGTAACACTATTGTATAACACAGTTGCAGATATGGACAGTTTTTTAAAACTGCCTACTTTCACCCTATCTTTATCTCGAAATGGTATAGATGGATATCGCAGTTGCAGGATAAGGAGGAAAAAGGGAGAACAGAAGGGAAATATATGTAGGGAAGATGAGAATGTTCCGGAAATATGCCATGGAGTTGGAATATCCTGACTGCTATCTCGGAAAAGAAGTTAACAGTTGATTCTGTCACTTCTCCGCCTTGCTAATGAACGGACGGTAACAACGCCGGCGAGAAACGAATGTCGGGTTTGGGCAGTGGGACCGGTAGACGACCGCACGGCGAGAAATACGAAGAATTATTGCAGTAGGGCCGGATCTCTCTCGTATCACATCGTCGGAAACGGGTAATACATTCATTACACCAATGGATTCAAATCTGCACAAAACTACTGCACTGATTGATTATACCGGTCCTAAAACGCACATATAGCGCTGACACCCGTACTGAATGTGTCTTCCCGTCCGTCTGTCTGTCTGGCGCTCTGGATGTATCTATGTGGAAGCGTCTCCGTATAGTGGGACGCACTTCGTTGGCGGCCCGCTTGCTCTATTCATATCATTTACTTAACTATCATGCCATTTGCACGTGACTAATATTGGCGAAGAGCCAGGAAAAAGTGAATGAACGCTACACAGGACAGACGAACAGAGAAAAGAGCTCCGCCTACACATACGTAGCGAACGGTACATCGATGTTAGTTTGAAATAAACCGGCATGAAGCGAAACATTACGTTACGATATCGCCGATAATGACTTTATTGCCCAAACTGCTCAATATGCCAGTGAGAACAGAGTTCATTAGGAGAGGAAGTTTGCCTTCATCTCAGACATATAAGACACACGCATTCTCTTTTAATGTCTGCATACGGATTCCAGACGGACGTAGTCATAAAGGCGGGATGTGGAAGATATTTGAATCATCGACAGGGTGAAATTTAATGTTGTTGGAATGTGTTTGACCATTAATAGTTTGATTAACATTAATAGTTGGTCTATCAAATCTTCAAGTAGAAATTCGACGTAATTCACCTGTCATGAAAAAAATTTGAAGAGTCCTCATTGCTGAATACTTCTAGGGTACAGATTTTTTTGTAGAAATTCGAAAATCCCAAATTAAATCAATTAATTAATATTATGATGCAAGAAAAAGATCATCGAAATATTCTGCTTCTTTGCAGATTCCAATACGACAAAGGAAGCAAAATATAGAAATATGCCGTTTTTGGATGCAGTAGTGATAATCGTCTACTAAATCAGACTTTCTCCGCTCCATAAATTGACTAAAATTAAGCATACTGGAATCTATATTGCAGTTCCGGAACAAGCTTGCATTTGGATATCACGATCATTTAACAGAGAGAATGAAAGATTTTTTTCTTCCAATCAAAAATTTCAAACATTCAACAATTTTTGAGTGAAGATTTGTTCAAAATAATAACAGCTGTTATCTTACAAAATGTGTTTAAAGAGCCATAAAACTGTGCAAGCGGACAGATGATTCAAATAAAAAGAGGGGATAAGAGAAAGAAACTGTCGTCTTGCGATTTGCTTTTTTAACATACAACATAAATTTTGACAGGAGAAAATAAAAGGTAAAATTTTGAAAAATAATTTAGATGACGAGGCACAACCTGCACTTTTAAAGAATATATGAAGTATTGGTTATTAGATAACAAATACTTTCTCCTCGATTTAAAAATTGGAAGAGTAAGATTTGGTGCCTCTTTAATATGGAAAGTTCAGGAATTCCAAGGATTCCAATTATTTTTAAAGAATAAGTAAAAGAAATCTTTCGTTGCGATTAAGTGATAATTTACAGGTGGATGTCAATATTTGTCACGATATACTAGAAACTTTGGGCAATCCGAGGAGACAATAATATCGCTTTATCTCAGAACAGGAAATTAAACTTGCAAATCGAACTGATGGATGAAAAAGAATACCTGGTAGATAACTGAGATGAGCATGTGATGTGAGCTGCATTACAAATGTTACTGCAATGCACAACCGAACACTTTACCATTAATTTTAAATGGTGATTCAGATTTTCAATCATTTAATGATGAATCACCGCCAAAAGATTATAACGATATAAGACCACTCGATATGAATCTTTATAGCGCTTGCTTCAAATGCTTTTTGGTGGTCGAAAACTTTTTTAAATAGGATTTTAGGATCCTAAATTACCTCAAGAATCGATTCATTTCGACTGAACTGAGACTAAAAGTTTTCAAAAGTTTTCACTTTCTACAACTTTTAAAAATCTAAACTCACAACTTAAACTGAGATTGGATGATTTGAAGCATATTATATTATTTGAGAGCATAGCAAAAATACACCAAATATGAGTATAAAAACTATTCATTAACGGTAAATAGTTGAAAGAAATAAATTATAGTTTGTATGAAGTGACTAACGGCACCATTATATCCAAGGAAAGCAAAAAAACGTTTTTGTCGACTACGTAACATCTATTATTAGCTGAGCCAATATATTTCACTTCATATTGTTCTTACAAAGTATTATATGATATATTCTAGTGTAGATGATGTATTCTTATTCTACCTTCAACAAACAAGAACTTAAAATTTCGACTTACTGTCTGTAGTGTGAAAATCGGAATTTTTCTTGTAATATAAAATGTTAAGATCAAGATAATCGTTTTAAGTGAATTAAATGATTTATGATTATGTCTATGAGAATTGTGATTCGGTTTCTCAAAAGGCAACTTATATGATTATTGCACCGAAAATTTCGCAACAATCACTTCTTATATCTGATAATTCTTTTTCAATTCATCATTAACAGTAACACCAAACATCAAATAATTTCCCTTCCTATTAACTATTTTTAAAGGAATTGTGAAATAACCCTTTTATCTATGTCTATTATTATATGTAGATAGCAACTTATTTCACAAGGAGGATTATTCTTATTCGTATTCCTATTCTTGACGATCGAATAAAAAGTCACTTTTTTTATAAGTTGCCATCAAGCAAATTTGCCAACACATCAACTCTCTCAACTCTTCAAACTCAATCAAATAATGCTTCATTTCAATCATTAACCCAAAAATAATCCTATCTCAAGTGACACAAAACCTTCTTCACAAATCCACAGCACAGAATAAAACAACATTGTCGTTGATACAAACCATTTCACTCATTTCAAGTACCATCAAACCTAACGTCACAAAACTCATTTAAACCTTTCCAACATGTATTGTGGAATAGAATAGTATTTTAAATCCAGAGAGTTGGATTAAATTCATTATTTATATTCTTATAGAATGACACTTCTCATAAGACACTCAACACTGTTCGGAGCGCTTCGTCTTTTCTAGCTATCCGACAAAAAAAAGTGCAAAGAGTGAGATCAATAATTCAGGACTAGAGTTGATCCGATGATCTAGTAACTCATTTGGGGTAAAAAACTCTTATTCTTAAAGACCTGCAATCTAAAAAACTGAAAAATATTTTGCAGATGATGTACTTTTAGCTACGCTGAGATTTCAGTTCATAAGATTTGCTGAAAATATCTACCGCAATTCTCCGAAGGTTGAGCTGATAATAAACTAATAGGACAAACTGATAGAAAAATAGACAAAAAGATAACGACAGCATATGTCTACTTTGATAAGTTCAAATAAATGTACTTAGATTCGTTATTCTTACAACCAACAAACTCCTATTTTTTAATCAATTAGATAGATAACCGCATAAAATGTCATTGACGGAAACATTTTTTTCATACAGATTTAACGAATAAAAGCATTTAACACGCTTCAAGAATGATACAAAGAATGCAGAAAAAGCCGAAGAGAATGGAGATAAGCTTGCGTACGTGTCCTAATCATATACTTTTCAGACAGGAAAAAACTGTGTAAGACATAAGCTGACCGGTTCATCTCAATGTTTTAAAATTACTGAACTGATAACAGACAATTACCTCAAATTCCTAAGCAAAATGGTCTCAGGCAGAATGGTCTCGGGAAGATTACAATATTCTTTTAATATGTAATTTTAGATTTTTATTTAAGTTAACTGAAGGATTTCTCTGATCGAAAAATTACGATGAAAATCTTCTGATGGAAACTTGAATTACTAAAAATATAAATAATTTCAATACATCCGAATTATTATCTTTTAACAAGACTTTTTAATAAGTTACAATAAAAAAAAACTTTATTTTACAAATGACTTATTTTTATTGAAGAACTACTAGATTAAAAACTAAGACAGTCCAAAGCTGTCGTATTTCAAGATATATATAAGGATCTATTAGCAATTAAATTTACAGAAAATTATAGTGCTTCAGAACAAATATAAATTCGAAGAGAAAACATTACATCCTAGTAATTGAGCCTACCATCCTGGTATGTACTTGAGTTTTTACGCTTCAGACTTATTGGAATAGCTTCACAGCTCACCCATATTGTAACGTAATTAGTTCAGGGATGAAGTATATGAAGATTCTCTAATTTTCAATATGAAACTTCAAATCTAATAACCTACGGATTTAAAGGGACTGGATACGTTTAAAATGGGAAAAATTCTAGAAGGATTGGATACATTTTAAATGGCATTTGAAGTGAGAATACGCAAAACAAAGCAGTGAAAAAACTGTTTCTGATCTACTCGTTTTGTTTCTTATTTTAAATTCGGTTTTCCCAAAATTTGACGCAAGATCAATGTGCGATAGGACATGACGAGGTCGGATACCAGGTATAATTTAGCGAAGCTGGTAGTCTAAACTAATCTTGAGTCACAGTGAATGATGATCTAGATCTTTTTCATCAATAACATAAATGGAGAAAAGTACCAAACTAATGTGTGTAGCTGCAAATATAGGACTGTATCTAAAAAAATGATCACTTCCAGATACCTTTAAAGCCAAGAATAAATTTAAATAATGCTTTACAGTTAGTTGATCTTTTAATGACTTTCTCGAAAAATAATTTTATGAAGAAAAACTGTGATATTCACTTTTATAGCTAATACTACATCTACCATAAAATCCAGGATAAAGAGTGTAAACAATTGCACGAGATCACAAGAAATTTTAGCAAAGTAATGTGAGGAGAAGAAACAAAGTAAAAAAAAAATATTAGCATGAAAGGTAGGTATGGTCCCTGAGGTTAAAAAGAAAAATCCTACGTGAAAAAATAGTAATTATTTTATCCTTTTTGAACTGGTGGGGTTGTTAGAACTAATCAAACAATAGGATAAAAATTAAAGATAAGGCACGAGTTCAAATTTCTCAACATTTAAAGATTCTGTTGAATATACATAAGCAAGAGATTCCAACTAATTCAAATGTGAATCGATGGTCGAACGAAAATTTTTTGACGTATGTTAAAAAGTCATCATGATCATAATCAAGATTTATTGCAGTACAAGCTCGTTAAATCAATAAGCTAGAATCTTCTAGAAATTAATTTTAAATTTCTAAGTGTTTTCCCTTTTCATCTGAAAATGTTTCAGATGAAATACATTTCAATTACGCTTTATTTAGTTCCGTAATTTACTCCCCACTTATCAGCCTTAAAACACCAAGCGAACTATTCTTAAGATTCTGCTAATTAGATAAATTTAATCTAAGCTACTCATTGAACTACTATGCTTCCCACATTCATCTGAAAATCCTTGTTTGCTCTCTATCTAAACTAAAATATACGAAAACAAGGTCTTTAAAAGCCTTCACAAATCATCAGTGTTGGTTTAAATCTTCAAACTACTCCTATTCTTTTTATCATTAGCATAACAACATTTACATAACTTTATAGCCAAATCCCTGCCGGGTTGGATTCTCTAAGTTACGCAGAGCAGATTCCGGCAAACTACAGCTTCTACACAACACCCATTCTTCAAATTGAATAGCAAAATAGCACGAACAGTATTCATCAACCACTATAGATGACGAATTCGCATGCTTTCTTTTGATTTTCTACTTCTCTCTCAACCTTCAACGCAGCGCCCCACTGTTTTAATGAAATATATCCGAGATTCCCAGCATTCTCTATCAATTAAGTAAAAATTCACCAATACCAGGTCCATTTTCCTATGGCTGATAGTGGTGCGATTTTGCTGTACGAACAGCATTAACCCTGGTTTGCTAATGACTGTTAAGGTAGAACCTTACCGCACTTCCCAATCGCACTGTCTGTTCCCATCTAACATCACATCCTTAAACTTACTGCTTATTTCTCCGACGCGTGAAACTGCAACAGTTCACACGTCTCTCAGCTAAGCATACAATAACATCTTTTCTTTTCCGATCTAATCCATAGACCGAAGATGTTTAGGAAGGGCTTCATATAACTTGATAAGAAAAAAACAGGAGGAATCAACATTCTAAATAACAGATGTAAAAATAAATTAATGCCTGCTAGGTCACCGAGAAGCACTAACAAAAATCAGTCACCTCTGAACTTCATAATGTGATCTCAACTAAGTTTTGTACAAAATTAAGTGTTCTTATTCGTAGTTTTGCATAAAATTATTCTTATTCATAAATCATTAAAAACAAATCTAATGCAAAACAAACATGAACAAAATAGAAAACAATCAACATTTCGAACGAATAACGAAGAAGATTAAAATTTTCGAAAATTTATAGAACTACAGAACCGCCACACGGTACATACTAGATTTTACATTGCTTGGAGTTTTGGAACAATTTCAGTAAGCGACAATAGCTGGTAGTTTAAAGTTAACAATTAAGTTTTACTTCACCCATAATCAACAGTTTTCCATATAAATTAATAACAAAACAAAGTTCAGAACTCTGAATGCTCTATTTCATCTTTTTCCTCGACAGATTTCTCGTTTTCATCCTTTTCAATTTCAATTTCTTCGTCTACTGGTTCATCCAGTGATACGTCCATCGATCGGCGGAGAATCTGAAAAATTGATATTACATAACCGGAGGAAAAGAATGATCACACACTAAGCATTTTTGAAGATTTAAGGGGACATACCTGCTCAACTCGTTCAGCAAATCCAATCTGATCATTCACAGTGAAACCAGACCGTAATGTAGCTGTTTCAAATAGCAGTATAGCTGCATCAGTAGCTTTTTATCACTTTCCGCAGCCTGCACACGACGAAGTAATTCCTTGATAACAGGATGACGTGGGTTGATTTCGAATATTTTCTTCTGATTTGCGTAGAATTCCTTCAACAAATCAATGAAAACCATCAAAGTTGTTTAGTTTTCTAGAAAATCCAGCAATCCATAACAAGATAACCTGAGTTGGGTCATAAGATTTCGCATGCGCTTGAGATTTCATGATCCGTTCCATGTTTCCTGACCAACCGTAAGAAGACGCAACTAGTGCACATGGTGACTGTACCAAACGTTGCGAAATGACTGCCTTCTCAATCTTATTCTAAAAGCATAAAATAATCAATAACACCATTAAGTGCAAAGAAAAAGAAGCTCGAATTAGAAAAATTGCAAATTTGAATTACAAGAATTTTCCTACGACGACTGTCAGTGATAATAAGAACAAAATAAGTGGAAAATTTTCTTGACTCTTGAACGCGTCATAACTACCACATTCATTTGTGCAAGCGATATTAACTGCTGTTTGACTTACAAGGACACAGTTTAAGATGCTGCGCTTTAACAGTGAAGAATATCCAGTTATGCAGTTGACCATTACTACAATGGAAAGAAACTCGTGTAAATCAAAAAAAAAAACTCTACTTTGCGCTACCTTCAGAGCCACGTTTTTCAGCCAATCTGTCAGTGGTTCAAATTCTTTTTCTGTCTGTTCTTGCACTTCTTTACTCTTTTCACCATCATCAATTTTCAGCCCTTCTTTAGCAGCATTCTGAAATTTCTTTCCGTCGAACTCTGGCATCGACTGAATGGCATATTCGTCAACGGCCTCCACCAAATATAATACTTCATATCCTTTCTTGAGTAAACGTTCAACAAATGGTGAAGATTCCACCTGCGAAAAATAAAGTCAAATCATATCAATTTAAAAAAAAAATTGGTTTCGGAAACTTTTCGAGGATAATCTATCTTTTATTCTTTTTCAGTGCCTTCATCAATTTGTTGCAGAAAAAGTATGCTAAAATAGTAACCTCGTCTCGTGAATTTCCAGCAACGTAAAAGATCATTTCTTGTTTATCCTTCATTCGGCTCACATATTCAGCAAGTGAAGTCATTTTGTCCTGCAACAATTACAGTGTAGTACAGTTAAAAACAAAAATAGAGTTTTCTTAGCAAAAATCAGAGAATTTCTGATTTATCAAAGCAAATATATTATTAAAGCATCAAGAAATACTACTTTTCTATCGGAAGAATAGAATCGCAGAAGTTTTGCGAGACGTATTCTATTTGTGGGATCTTCCATGATACCTAGCTTAATATTTGTACTGTATTCTTTCCAAAAATCTTCAAAATCACCAGGTTCCATCTTTTTAAACATATCCAATACTTTCCTGACAAGCTTCTTTTAATAACCTAAAATAATATTCCTATATTTATTAATCTTCAGAAATACAGAGAAAGAATTTAGAGGGAGGAAGGAGAAAAAATTAATGATTTGATGCTGCTTTCTCTCGCCTACAGAACAGATCGTGTCCTGCTTATATATTATCTGAAGCAAAAATACTTCTAAAAAGATACTTTCAGAAGTTTATGCTGCTGAAGTGTTTCGCGGGAAACGTTTAATGGCAAGTCATCCGAATCAACTATACCACGAATGAAAGACAAATACTTTGGCATAATATCATGAAAATCATCAGTGATGAAAACACGGCGCACATACAGTTTGATATTATCTGTGCCCTAAAGATAAGATCAATGAAATGCATTATTTTCCATAATAAAGTCAAATTAAATAGAGTTAAGAATAGGGTTTTAAAATTGATCTAAAATTCATCTAACGATGTAGCGATTCGTAGCTGAATTAGTAAACAAATAAATAAATGATTTCCACTGTAAACAAAACGTTATACCTTTCCATAATTCTGAAACATGTCGAATGGACTATGTCGGGGAACATAAAGAATGGATTTAAAGGAGACCTCACCCTCCGCTGTAAAATGTACATATGCAAGAGGATTCTCGTGATCCTGAAATAAATGACAAAAGAAGCACTGCTGAGAGAAATGGATCTGGTGCCACTAGGCATACAGGGATAATTAAACTGAAGGAAATCAAATTACGGTCAACTATTCGAAAAGAACATTTTTAATAAATTTTAGAACTTTACATAAAATTTTTAATAATTATATGAAAAACAACTACTACTAACTTTCTAGCAAAAAGAGAGTTGTAGACGTCCATTTCACGAACCTTAGTGATGCTCTTGTAAAATTCTTTGTATTCTTCTGTTTCAACATCATCATTCTTTCGCATCCATATTGGTCTGACACTATTGATTTTCTCCCAATCCCATGTCGTCTTTTCAATCTTCTTGGTTTTCGGTTCCATTTTGTCCTCCTCAACCTTACCATCAGCATCTTCAGTTCTTCCCTCGGTTACCTTTTCTGCTTGTTCTTCAACAGGTTCTTCAACTGTTTCCGTCTAAAGACGCTAAATAAATAGTATACAACATCTTTTATGAATGCTAAAAATAAGGATAAAACAAATCACCTTCGACTGCCACAAATATATGTTAAAGTTGATGAATTGACTGTACTTCTCCACCAGGTTCTTCAATGTATCGACTTCTAGGAAGTCATACGCTTCTTCCTTTAGATGTAATGTAACTTGTGTACCACGCTTAAGAGTTGCACCTCGAGGATCCTTTGCGACAGTAAATCTATAAATTGAAGAAAACAAATAAATTCAACCACATCCAGCAAGCAAAGCTGTCCAAAATCACCAAGCAAAAGATGCAATCTACATGAAAACTTACGAAGAACTGTCGGATTCCCAGATATACTGGTCATCATCACTGTGTTTCGAAGTTACAACAACACGATCCGCAACAAGATAGGATGAGTAGAAACCAACACCAAACTGTCCGATCATATCCTGCTGTTGTTCCAACGATGTGGAAGAATCTAACAGCTTTGACAAGAACTCTGACGTTCCTGATCGCGCAATCGTACCCAAATTGCTAATTAAATCCATTTTTGTCATTCCAATGCCGGTGTCCGTCACATGTAACATGTGGTTCTCTGGATCTGCCTAAAATTGAACGAACAAAAGCTGAACGTTTTGAAATTTTATTTATATGGCGAATTATGAAACAACTAAACTGAGCCATACTTTAATCCGAATTGAGAGTTCATCAACAGTAGAAAGAACTGATGGATCAGTCAACGACAATAAACGAATTTTGTCCAGTGCATCCGAAGCATTTGATATCAATTCACGAAGAAATATCTCTTTGTTTCTAAAAATAAGTGTGAGTACTGCGCTGACGACACGTACAACAAGTCGTTAAAAAAAAATCATTAAGATGTACGTTTATTAGCCTAACTGAAGAAGCCCACAACGCAGTTGTAATCTAAACTTACAATATTTATAAAATAAGAATTATAAAATTGGACATACTTATATAAGGAGTTAATAATCAGTTTCATCATACGATTTACTTCAGCTTGAAAGCTGTGTTTTTCGGCCCGATTTCTCAATTCCTTCATTTCCGCAACAGATAGCCCATCCAATTTAATTGCTTCTTCTTCCTGCAACCGAATTATTCTTTCTGCTATATAAATATCATAATTTCAGAAAAATTACACGCATACGACCAACCTTTGAATAACTTCATCATCCGTTTTCGAACTCGTTTTAACTTTTCCAATATTCTCTTTCACTGTTTCTTCATCAATTGATTCAACTTTAGCGTTAACCTCTATACTTGAAAAAAAGGCTGAAAAGAGATCACGTGTGCAAATTTTAAATATCGATTTTTCAGTGTTTTAGCTTCGTTTTTTAGTGCGCAATAAAGTCGTAAAATTATCCACATTATGAAGGTGTAACTGAATATTGCAGCATCACAAGACCTATTGCGAGCAAGCCAAAATAATTCAACTGATTGCAAAATAAGTATGACCAAATGATCCGAACGTCTAACTTTGATCAGCAGATGGATTAATATAAAATATTGAAAGGATTAGCATCTGACTATACAGCTGAACCAGGGATAGAAGAGCACATCGCTGAATAACCGGTCGGCAGTAATATTAGCAAGCCGTCGGGACACTGTCGTTTCATTCATTACGATGATAAAATCGAAGCATTGATGTAATTAGATTTAATGATTCTAATGACGAAAAATAATTATAAATGGAAATACTTCAAGCAACATACCGAAGACAAAAAAACGGTAACGATAACGATACTCGCAATATAATTACTAGCCATAGTGATATTAAATATACAACCACTCGTTCCTTGTTTAAAACAAGGATATCAGGGATAATGAGAAGACAGAAATCTAAAAAAAAGGTATTCATCACATCCCACTTCTTCATATATTTGATCGGATATAAAAGACCATGAACAACAGAAAAACGTGTCCCAACTGAAATATCTTAGAGAGACTGCAGAAAAAGGTCTACATAGTGACTTCGATGAACTGATACACACGCACACACACATCTGCCCACATCCGCATCCCCCACCATCCGCAGTACCCACAAACATCACATATTATCCAACCAACCAATTACTTCGCCCCACCTATCTCTGCAACATTCTGTGATTAAGCAAAATTTGATTGGCTAGACAGTTTTGTGAACGTGTAGGACATTCATTCCACGGAGACACTATGAAAATTTGACGAATCGCTCTTTCGATAACATCGCTCTACTGTCACATGTGTGACAGTTGTCTCGAGTATTGATTTCTGATTTCATTTGGTAGTTTGCTAATTTTTCTCTTTAAAATATTTGATTTTGGTAAGGCTTGAATAATATGGAATGAAAAAATAGAACTGAATTGTAAATGGAAAGTTAAGATATGTTTGGAAAAATAGTGCATTTTCTTTTGCTTTTGATGTCGCCAGTAATATCTCTTGAAAGTCATCAATGTTAAAGAATGTTCTTCATTCTAACATTCTTTGTAGACAAAATTGAAGATTTGACTGGTCGACTCTATTGTTGTTTGTCCAATTTCACGTTGTTAACTTTTATCCAATTTCACGGAATATTGTTTTGAAATACTATCTGTTTTACAACCTTAAATTTTTTATTAACGAGAATTTGAAAGAGATCCCTTGTGAAGCACTTTCATAACTTGCCGTTACACATTGTATTGAAAATGTACCTAGAATTCTCTTTTGCTATTCTTGCGCTGAGATAGCTTATTTGAGTGATTCTCCGTAATGGTCATAATTTCTCAAATTTTTTCTTAATTCTGGATTCATTAAAAGATATTCTCAGAAAGAAATAAGAATCGAATGGCTGGTTGAAAAATTCTAATGGTGGGATTGAGGATGAAGACTGAGAACCTAAGACTTAACGACCAAAGGCAAAAATAACAATCGATTTGTTATTTTTTGACTACATTAATAGTAGTTAAAACGGTATGTCATAACAGATATAAAATGAAATAAGTTTACATCTGTTATTCTGCTGTCCATAATCGGAGTTTGTGAAATAAATGAAATACTAAATTACTGTATGTGAATATTGTTATATTGAAATTTAGTGATACTGACAGTTCTGTTCCGTTCTGGAGACATTTTCGGCGATATTCCTTTCAGGCTGATGAACTTTGTGTCTGCATATAATGAATGCATTGTGGGTTTGAAGGAAAAGTAGTACTGAACATGGAAGAATTTGATAGAGGAGACATATTTAAATGAGCGCTGTAGATGTTTCCGCTTGTTTAATAGATAGATATATAGATGAAGTATGATAATAATAATAATTATTGTTATTATAATATGATAGAATAATTTATATGAATAAACGGCAATATTCGTTGGCGTCTATATTTTGTCTAAGTTATCGCCTAACCGTCGATAACAGTGAAGATAAAATGATAGTTTAATTGATTTCATATATATATATATATATCATTTCCATATTTTCTTTTATTAAAAACATGCAATTCTTTTGTTTTTGTGCCATTAATTAGAAATCGATTCTTTGTAGTGCTGACACATTTATTAGGTCATTGGTGATTAAAGGCTAATCATTAATTATCTGTGGTCTATATTATTTTATTTCAAACGTTTTGAATTATGTGAAACTTACAGAATAAAACGAGTTACATATAAAAACTCATGTTGCTGTTGAATAATTGCATTCTTTATACCAAGTTCATCTAAGATTGTCTATACTTAGGAGCCTCTGGCGAGTCCGTTCGACTTCTAAGATGATCTGTTCATTAGACAACAATATACTGATGTACTTTTCAGTTTGGAAGGCGCAGAATGACAGAATCTGCGACGACATTACCATATACTGATAATATAATTTCCAGTGTTTCCAATGCTATCATCACCTATACAGCGAAAGAACAGGTTAGAAGTTGGATCTATGGATTATTTAAATTACTTCATTGCGAAAGTGTTTATTTTAGCTTTCGTAAGAAAAGGTAAATTGAAATATGTTGGTGATTGAGACTAACAAATATGGGGTTCATTTTTGATTAAACTTCATTAACTTATAGATTTCGAATATTATTTTACAAATATTTCGGATAAGTTTGAAATTAGAATCCGTTTCGTTATCACTGTTTGTCAGAGTCATTATAGAGAGAGATTCTTAGCTATTTCTCTTTCCACGTACAACAATTTCTAAAAGGAATATGAACATAGTACCTATCGAAAAGGAATAATAAACAGAAGATATAAGTGGCTTATATCTTCGCGAGTTCCATTTTTCTTATTAGTTATAGCTCATCGCCTGAGCCTTCCACAACATGATGAAAATATAAAATAATGCATGACATCTCAAAGTAAATCATTGTCTGTAAGATTATAGTCTGTAACGTCATTGAACAGTTAAATGTTTTCACTATATTCAATTTATTTTCCAGATAACAGCTTATGGTTCTATATACGGCATGGCACTGTTTTGTATTGTCATCGGCAGTATTCGTTCTATGTATTTTGTACAAAAACACATGCGTAAAAAGCGACTTATAGAAACTTCAATAACAATGAATGAAGCTAAAAAGTTTCCATTAACTGCATCCTGCGTTCTCTTTGGGCTTTATATCTTTTCGGGTATGTTTGCGGAAGATGTTCAATGTATAAGGAACGACAGTTAGGGAAGCTCTAGCACTATAACGATTAAAATAAAACAATATATGTAGGTCATTTACTGATATCATTAATTCTATCTACCGGAAGATGATTAGGATTCTGGGAATGCTGTAGAACATGGTTACTATGCATTGTGTAATTTACGCTAAAAGTTTTCAGCAAATGTATTACTTTATTGTTGTCAGTATTATAATAGTGATATATCTTTTATGGGAATGCAAAATCAGGCCGTTAAAATCAAGGCTTAGCCATGTTGAGCGTTTTTTTCAACTTTTTCATTAGTAATCAATAACTCTTCCAGTAACTAAGATAAAATTAATTCGACATTTCAAGATGTGATGCTGAATGCCGACACAGAATCTATTCGGTAGTAAGCAGCTACCTGCCGTCAAAGCTTTCATCACGTTTAGAGGTATTTCCCTTGCTGACGAATGCTGCAAATGCCTCGCCTGCTATGAAAGGAAATACGTCAAAGACATTATTGCAGAAGACGTCACATTTCTTGCCTCTCATCAATCAAGTCAATGTAATGTATTTGTTGCTGATGTTGCTGTGTTGGGAAGGTAACATCAAATTTTGAAATCGATTCAAACTGTTGAGGATGAAATTTAAAATGTGATTACTACGTTTTCAGTTGTGTAATTCTGAAATATTGAATTTAAATGCTTTTTAAATATGTTTAAACCTGAATTTTACTAACGTTCAGGATGTGTTGCTCTTGCTGCAATTTTAAAACCAATCTTCTCTATGTTCTTCGTAAGCTTCCCATTGAAATCATCAACCAAAAATGAATTATCCATTTCTGTGGTCATTGAAGAGAGGCAAAATAGAGATGGAAGAAGGTGATATCGAAAGAGCATCTAATGATGATTTTGTAGGTAACATGTTTTTATGCTGAACAAGAGAATTCTATTATTTGGAAAACCTTGAAATTGAGTAGCAATTAAGTCATGCAAATATGATTTCACAGAGGGAGAAAAGAGCATATTATCAAAAAAATCTTTATTGATTATTTTGTCATGTGCATTTCTGCTTCTGATTTATCCCGGATTTCAGGAATATGTTCTCAAAGTTGAGTGGGATACTCATGACGTTGTTGCCATACTGTGCTGCTTGTGCGTGGGTTTATCGCATCTTTACAGAAGGCATTGGATAACGAATAATATACTTGGTGTTGCTTTCTCGATTTACGGTATTGAAAGCATACATTTATGTAGTTTTAAGGTTGCTTTCCTGTTATTCACAA
Source organism: Dirofilaria immitis (assembly GCA_024305405.1). Taxonomy (NCBI): domain Eukaryota; kingdom Metazoa; phylum Nematoda; class Chromadorea; order Rhabditida; family Onchocercidae; genus Dirofilaria; species Dirofilaria immitis. The sequence goes on from JAKNDB010000109.1 coordinate 6,693,570, forward strand.
ATAATTTATATAACCGGCTTTGTAGCAGTAACTCATTTTTTCTCTTCAACTCATATTCTTTAGTTATGCTTTCTCGATGTCAGTTATTGATATTAAAATGCTTTCTAGGCAGGTACAATGTTATTAGCTGGACTTTTTATTTATGACGTATTCTGGGTATTCGCTACTGATGTAATGACCACAGTTGCTAAGGGCATCGATGCTCCCCTATTGCTTCAATTTCCGCAAGATATCTATCGTCATGGATTGAATAATGCGGGCAAACATGCAATGCTTGGTGAGCGTTTATTAAAATTAAAGACTACCGTGTAGGGATTCATTATCATTATTCCGACTTTGATCATTTGGATAACTATACGTCTTGTATACTTTTATATTATTACTTTCAAAAATGAGAACAGTTGCCTTAGAATTCTTTCATGACAAAATCGACGAGTCACTACTTTTTTGCTATAATTTTCCATGAAGTTAACTGCTCAAGCCCAATCTTATATCCTAATGCCAATAATTCACTGCTTATAGGTTTGGGTGATATTGTAATACCAGGAATATTTATTGCTTTACTTCGACGATTTGACCACTACATTGGTTCGGGAGGTAGTTACAAGAAGCCACGTCATTACTTTCTCATAACCATAGTGGCATATTGTTTTGGTTTGTTGGTTACAATGAGTGTGATGCATTTTTTCAAGGTAAAATAATTCGATTTTAAGTTATTTTCTTTCCTTTTAAACGGGTACAGTTAGGATCAGCTCAATATTAGATTTTAATGCAAACTTATAGAGAAAGTTAGCAACTACGAAGTTTGTAGATTTATGTATCTCTCATAATTTCGTTTCTTACTAAAGCGCTTTTGTTCTCAATTTTGAGCCTCTATTTCATATACATTGCCGCTTAATTAAATACATGCAACAATACAATCTTTGTTGCCACTCTTTATTCGATGTATGACGCATACTTTATCAGACTTATGAGTTCTAATTCATGCTGATTTGCAGAAATGTAGTACTAGGGAAGCTAATAAGACACTGAAGGACTTTGTGAATTTCACTGATATTTCAGGCAGCACAGCCAGCACTGCTTTATTTAGTTCCAGCATGTGTATTAGTCCCTCTTTCGATCGCTGGCATTCGTGGTGAAGCACATGAAATGCTGAATTATTGTGAGGAACATTTAATCGAGAAAAATCAGTCGAAAAAGTCGAAAGACGAGAAAAAATAGATTGATAATTTGAGCAATATATAGCACTTTATTTATCGTCCATCCAGATTTTCTCGTTTCTCTACTACTTTTAATCCTCTGATCATTCCAAACGCAAAATTGCCTTCTGTTCTGTTTTTTTTGCAGCAATAATATCAAACATATTATCGCCAAAAGTGTCTGTTTCGCGCTTTTTTATGGACTTGTTAATCCCATATGTGAGATCGGTTTCAAAAAAGTCAGTCCTTGAGATGAGGTGTTTGCCGCATATTACCGAACAGGCTATTGCCATAGCTTCACATTTATTTTACGAACTGAATTTTAACAATATGTGCAGAATCTGAGAAATCATGCAAAAAGAAGACCAGAATGATTTGTCTACAACACACTTGAAGTGTTTAAGGCATCGCTCCCCGGAATCTATATTTTTAATGCAATTTCTGTTCTTTTCCAAGCAAACCTTTTCTTAAATTGTAATAATTCATCTATATTAAGATGCAGTGATTTTTGAATATCTTCGGAATGGCTAGTTTTTTCTTTCATATTTTCACTTCATGCTGTTTGCGTAGGATTCTGAATATTTTTTGGTTGCGGTATACATCTAATTTATACTTTGTTTACTGTTTTCTGGTTTGGGTATTCTTCCCAACCCAGTTCCTATGAGTGTTATTTTCCTTGGGTTTTTTCGAAAAAATTTATTTCCTGTTTTGCGTTTAGGAAGTTTGCTTGAGTGGACGTGATTCTCGCGATCTTCGAGTCTCCAAATATCCATTTTGGTTGCATCCTATTCACCTAGATAATTCAGAAGTAATGTAATGGTCGTTGCATGTGCGTTGGTTATCTCTAGAGGGACTATCATATCAGTTCGTTAAGAGTGAATAAGTGCGGGGAACCTAAATTTCTTATACGGGACTATGCATAGTTCCGGCTCATATGTAAACCAATTCAAATCCATTCCAAAAATAAGGACACAGAGTGAATTGAAATATGTCATAATCAGCTGGATTGATGTTGACCATTGGAATATAACTGTTGATGTTACCATAGTAAGGTACTTGCTTTACAGTCATGAGAAACAAAAGTCTGGAAATTCGTGAAGCACGAGACATAACTCGTCGCGATGCCGTCAATTTGTGATACGGCCCCGTCTATGATGAGGCAAGACTGATAGGAGGGGGAATGAAAAGGGAAGGAGGATAATGGCGATCGCAGCAGTGGTAGTGTCTGTTAATATGCGTTGATTATAGTGATGGTTTGTGCGAAGGTACACAGACACCCACACCTACATCCACACATCCTCACATTCATCTTTCTACCCATCCATATTATCATGAGGAAAATAGGATGTCATCATGAGTTCCCTGCAGGATGTCTTTCTTCCCGCCTTCCTCCTTTCCATACATGGGATCAAGGAAGTAGTCCGACATCAGCAGCAGCAGAAAATACTTTTCCTGCCGTATATATGTATATGCACCATTTCATTCACATAGAGGCGCATACCCACGCACACATACACATACGCTTGAACACACACGCCTAAGCACACACACACACACACACACACACACACACACACACACACACACACACACACACACACATACACATACATATATATATATATATACACACCCACCACAAACACACACATGCAATCTAAATTACTCACTGATAACAAGATATAGCAAAGTGAATGGACAGGCAAAGCGCCACTGTGATTACATGCAAGGGTTTGAGCGGGATAGCATTATCATTTATGAGAGCAACTCTTGTCTCTTTGAGGGAACGGGTGAAATAAGGATAAGAGAATGAATAGCAAGCAAGTATATACGAAACAAGGAATAATGAATCAATCGTGGGACTGATATCGTATGACGGTGATGACGAGAGTACAACAAGGCCATCCATAATGAATGCAAACTGGAAAGACGCTTTTCGAGGGTGAAAAATTGCAAGAGGACAGGCTATCGGACCATCAAGATGACAATAAAACGTTGGAAGGTGATACATGCTTCTGCCTCATCCATTTTCCATCCCGTCCCACAAAATCAACCATTGGTTAATACCCTCCTTCCACCAGTCTTTTCCATCATTAAAATGAGTATCAACTAACATCAATCCATCTCTACCTCTTTTCCCCGCACGCAACTGCGGATAATCACAATTAGTCTAGCGATGCCCCTTCACAGCAAATGGAAAATGAAATTCCAACGTATGATCCATACAAACCATTACCTTCTCATTCCAGTGATATGTATACGGTGTACACATATATAATAATCATCAGCTGACCCAGTTCCAATCCTTGCACATGAAATTACTTCCCACCCCTACCTGACAACAATCTCTGTCGGTTCAAAAGATCAAGACTGTATCTTAAGTCAGCCAAATCCACTTCATCACCATCCGAGTGAGGTAAATTAAAATAACTGAGCTTATAATTTACAACCCCTATACCGATTCAGGAAATCCATTCGCTAAACTAGCAAATAAGATGGGAAACCATTCCGACATAAATAAAATTCAAAAACTTTGCTAAGTGTACTCTAGAAATTCCGAAATTTTCAGAACCTGGATTTACCATCTCAACAATTGAACCAAATGCATTCCCAGTTAGTGTACAAACTTTGTAAAATCACTCATTATATATTGTATTTTTCTCTTATCAGAAACATTTAGATAACACTTTTTAAAAAGTTATAAGAAAACTTTTGCTCGCACCATTACAGAATATTATGCACTTCCATTACTCGACAAACAAATTATGTGAAAAAAGATGATGAAATGATTATGCGAGGAAAAGCGAAAAGAGAAGTGTAAAAAATCATTCCTTTGACATAGACTTCTACATGAGAATTAAGCTGAATTGATTTTATCAGTTCAGTTTCAAGTTTGAAAATATATGACGAATTTGAGAACAATTATGTGCATAAGAGATGGTTTACACCAGTGAAAGAAAATAAACGAAAATGCTATTATGGAATGGAAAATACAGATGAAGTGAATAAAAGACACACTGGTAACAGGGAGAAAGAAAGGAAATAAATGAAATGGAAAGTTAAACAAAATGAAACAAACAGGTAAAGCTCGGTAGTGCAAAACATGCGTACACAACGGTTTGGAAGTAAGAGATTATGCTTATGCATCGGTAGTTTAGAAAAGGAAAAAATGAATTAAAAATTAGCTGCTTAAGAGCTAAACAGGAAAGCTACACATATATTAACGGAACAAAAGCACAAAATATTAAAGCAGTGTCTTTGAAAATCCTTAAAATGGAGAAACTTTATAAATATGATGAAAACGACTGGAAACACCCGGCTGCTAGTCTATATATAACAAAGTGACTGTTCAAAACTGGAAGACATCTTCAAAATAATGAATATGCTCCAAAGAAATTTTAGAAAGAAAAAAATGCAAAACATTGGAGCTGCACAGGCTCGACTCCAACCAACATCTTAATTGAAAATCAAAGATTTTTCCTCGTTATAAAAGCTCGAAATTTGATGTATTTCGTCATTCCTTTTAAAGTCCAACGAGATCACAGAAGATGATTCAAAAATCATAAATATAGTCGAGAATTCTTTTTTAAAAAAGCAGCCAAGGCAACTCCATCTGATTATATACATAAGTGAGTATCAAATACAGCAAAAAGAACTGCGATAAAAAGAAACAAAAAAAAACTGTGCCCATTTGCATAAGCATAAAAATTGTTGAAATGGTTCCAAATGATGAAGTATTATGCCAGATAAATCACACTTATTAAACCAAAAAAGGGAAAAATAACAAAAAAACCACATTAAAGAAACATCGTACTCATTCGCAAATTTGCAGAAAAAAATGTAACTTCTGCTGTATTCTGCAATTAAATTGAGGAAAAAAAGGATCATTTATCACCTACAAATTTAAAAAAACCACAATCAAATGGGTGCCGCTTGATTCTGGGCTTGTAACGCATTCTGTTGTTCGAATAATGATTGTCCATTCAGATTTCCCTGCAATGTGTTATGCTGTTGTTCTAGAAGTGCAAATGTTGCTGCAGCCGATGGTGAAATGGAAATTAATGATGAAAGAACTGATTGTGGATTAGTAGATGAAGCATCCTCTTCTTTGACACGACGTCTGAAACGCTGTTGAATGATATCCTTTCGCATATGTACCGGTCGATTTGTCTGGAAAAATCATTATTGAAAATTCACATATAAATATCCATTTCTCGACTTTTCCAGTAAGAAATATAATGCATTAAATGAGCCCGGTAGCAAAACTGTTGCACATTAAGCGTCACGATTTCGACAAAGTACTTCTCATTTAAGAAAATGGAAAAGTCCTGGAAGCACTTTCAAATATGTTTAATCATCCAAGCCAGATGAATCTGGTATCATGATAGGTTAAAAAATAAAATACAGAAAAAAGGAAAGAGAAGATAAAACTACTGATAAGCTGATTCACAATAGATAGATATGTCAAATGATTTCTGATACCTAATGAAAACTCACCCTATGTAAACGATAATAAAGGCCGCACGCATTACATACTAATTTACCACTTTGATCCCTCCTCCAAGCTGTTGTCTTTGTTGTTAAACAATTGCTGCATCGCGACATCGATGGCGAATTGTTGTTACTGTTATTACTTGTATCTTCCTCCTCCTGAAATAAAAAAAAAACTCCAATTTGCAAGAGCATGCAAAATATCTACCAATAATTTCTAGAATACCATTTATAAGTGCCACACTATTACAGATGGAAATTTTATCCTAAAAAACTAATGAATGTTTATCTTATCAAAATTAAAACTACCATTTCTATCAAAATTCAAAGATTTGAATTTTTCAATTTCATTTCTTCATGAAAAATTATCGTGCACTTACCCACGAGTATCGCAAATCCATTCATAATTAACCCTAGGAAACATCAAGAATGAGCTTACTTCCATGATGAGGTCATTCATGCCGTCCTCCGTGCTATTTGGTGTAGACGAAGTAGGAGGATGGGCCGTAGCTGGCTGCTGACAAAGCATTGACAGAATATTTTGTTGCGCCGCAGCGTTCGCTCCGCCAGTAGCCATCAAATTTGCGGCCAATGAAAAAGAATCAAAAGTGCTGCTGCTGGATATACAAAACTGTCCGTTTTCACGGCCGCTTCTATTGATTTTTGATTTGTAACTGAATCCTGCAGTGAATCGGATTCGCACGTACGGGAATATCCAACATATATGTTCTTCAAAAAAAGAACTGTATCATCAGTCAAAATGTTTAATGTAATGATACTATAAAATCGATTCCAGGAATATCCTAAGAAGAAGAAAATCGAATGGTCTATTTAGAAGAACTATACATACTAAAGCTCCTTCGTTATATATTTTGGATTTTATTCTTAATAACAAGCTGACAATGTATAACAATACTTTAGAAGGCACATTTGCATCAAATACATCTTTATTGAGATATACCGTCACCAGAACTTTTTCCAAATCTCTCAATAATTATTTCAAAATACTCCCTCAAAGTAACTTGCTCTAATCCCAACCAGTACATGTATTTTAAATTGTTAAAGAGTACTGAGCATAAAACAGTTTTGTTATGATGTCGTAACGAAACATTTTCTGAAACAGAGTTGTACACTTACCAGATTTTGAGCAAGCAAATTGTTACTGCTATTAACTTTTTCTACCCTATGTACTGCTTCTCTGTTTGGTTTCCGTTTCCTGCTGCCGCTCAGTGCATGATTATGATTATCCGCTGGCGTCATCTCACTAAAAATTGAAGTCTTTATGAGTTATCCTGAATCAAAAATCCAAGAATGAACACTGATCTGTGAAAACATTAGGAATATAACGAAAAGGACAAGTGAACATATTTACCTTTCAGCATTCCCTATTGTTGTATCACTATTCTCAAGTAATGAAGGCGATGGTGTTTCTTTTTCTTCTGTTCCACATTCCGAGATCTAGAAAAATTAATATGTAAACGTAGCTAAAATTTCTCGATCTTATAGCTTAATTAAATTTTAAATCTCAACGAATAAAAACAGAAATATCTCTTAACTATTGCGCAATGAGTGACATATTTCATAATACAAATATTTGAAGAGCACGATAATACTGAGAACAGAGGATGGGCCGGGCAATTAAAAACCACTTGGAAGTATAAACAGATCCGTCTTTTGTGTAAATGAATAAAATAGATGAAAAAAAGTTGACTTCAATCAAATTATATTTCATTACGAAATTACAAAGTTAAAAACGTAGAGGAAAACCCAATAACAATTAATTTTATTGCTATAGCATTAAACTTTGGCGGCAAAATCAAGATTCTTAAATGAAATTAATCATATTTACCACTTCATCTTTCAGAGTTATCGATCTCTCGGCCGTACTTTTGTCATCTTCGGCGCTCACTGCTACGTCAACTCCGTATCCAGGTTGCCTAAGCGCAAATAATGTTTCAACCCGCACACGTAATTGATCCAGCTTATCAGATAGTTGCGCAACACAGTCCTGAACTCCAAAACATAGTTTGTAGATCATGTTTTGTGTCATCAGAAAATTAATAGCGATTCTTATTTAAATTTTTCCAGAGCAATAAAAATTAGCTATGAAAGAAAAAGAATGCTACTAAACTGTTTGAAGATGCGTTTGCACAAACAACTGGGCGGATCTGCACACATTACATTTCATATAGAGAAGAGACTTTTAAACCAACCACCCTAAAACTTGAATTATGAGTTATTAAAATAAACCTTTATATCAGCGTGAAGCTGTCGACACGATGCACAACCCATATTTGTAGTTAATGGGAGAGGTGAGGAAGCAACCATTGTCATCCTTGCTGCATACACATGCACTCACACAGAGTTCTATCTCGAACGTTTCTTCAGTTGAGATCGATGGTGGTGCCTTCAACAAAAAGAATGACGTCATTTTTCGATATCTTCAAAACAGAATGTTCAAACAATTATGATTTACAAAGCTGGAACAAGTAATAAACGAAAGGATCCATAACAGTGATAACGAGGAACGAAGAGGAGACGATTGGCATGAAGACTGAACAACTTATACTTTAGAACAAACACGGCGATAAATGACATGCACATTATTGGCTGCTGCCATGAAAGAGAATCGAATTTTATATGAATAATTAGTTGTTAAAACGATACACTGTTCTACAGTAATGTCTATGGGAAAGACAGCTTGGAGTCTAAATTGTTACATGCTTGAATTACATGAAGAATTGAACTACATGGAAAAATCAGACATGCAAAGATTTCTGAATTTGAGGTAGTGATGACGAAAAGCAAGAGTAAAGATTCGCTGACAATGTAAGGTTTATAAAATCGAAGATGAACAGCATGGCGATTGCTGAATAGAGAGGAACGAGAAAATGGAGGAATACTCAATGAGTCACATCAATGAACATCAGCAGTATCCTCCGTAAAACCAGTTCACAACACGGTCACTTGGAGCAAAAAGAATAGGAAGAGGTATAGGAGGAGGAGGAGAGTGAGGACAGCGAGGTTAGTACGTTGTCACCTAGGTTAGTCATCGAACGAGAACATAAAGTTGTCACCTAAGTTAGCACAATGAATTGTTATTTGCTCTTTTGGGTACAAGCTGGATTCACTGCCACCAGCAACTGCAACACTACCTGCTACCATGAATATTTTCCGCTGTGTGTCGTAAGGTCAATCATACATATGTCACCAAATGATAGGCACGCCTCTCGTATGCCACAGAGGTTATCCCTCATTGTTATTTATTTGCATATCTTCGACCGTCCAACCCCTCACGACCTACCCATTTCGTCAGCTCAGTGTTACTAACTACAAATCGCCTATTCCTTCTTCAACATGATTACATCATTAATTTTAATTGGTACTCTATTGTACACTGAAAAAGCAATTCCCGAGATATCATCCATGTATAACTTTTTGTTTCTTTGCAGCTCGCACAGGTAAAGCTGATGTTATTTCGACAGGGAAACTGATAAGGAATGCAGTTCATAATACCATAAAATTCAAATCCAGCTAATTGTAGCATCGAAATGTATTATATTCAGAGTATTAAGCAACTTTTGCGCATACTTGCTATTCCTTCCGTTTTCTGCACATTGCCAAACGGCCGTTCAGCACAAGCGACTCGCATACAATAAACCTTGTCATGTAAGACGTCTAAAATTTACTGTTGATTAGCAATCAGTAAGCTTACAATACAAGTGTAACATAAAAATGGAATTAACAGTAAGCAATACTCACCGCCTATACTGAGATAAAATATGGTTCAGCTTTGAATAAGCATATGAATATTTCGCATAGCAGAATGAATCAAAAAAAAAAAAAAAAGAAAACGTATAATCCAACCAGTTAGTAAGCATAGAAGATTCTTACGACGGTCGAGATACTTCATCTTTTAGATAACGGACCATTTGGAAGGCAACAGTTCGTGTTATTTTGACAATATAGCATTTACAAGCCAAATATTACAGAAAGTTTTCTGGATAAGATATCACAGAACAAAAAACTGCTACGGGTTAAGAAGAAAAATAGTTATGCGCCCTGAAATTGGTCACCACTAATCATAAGTAAATTATTAAGGTCGTGAAACTAGCTTGAAAATTGTCACTAAAAGAGAAAGCTAGGAGGATTAAGGTTATTTAAAATGATGCGACACTAGGTGACGGAATGTTTAACAGTTCCAAACAAAAGTGTTGAACCATTAAAACGTGAAGAGTAAGCATGAATCACGGAAGAAAAGCAATCCGATGGCTTGCAAGCAAAGTTTCAAATCAATGAAAGCAGAGCTCTGGAAAGATATAGTGAAGCTATATGGAACGCATTACAGGTAGAACGTTAGACAGTGATCATTTCGCACCTGCGACTGATTAACTTCGACCACCACCAGTCAGCAGCATCAACATAACACATCACTACAGTAACAATAATAATAACTAACAACTATTCGAGTACCACCAGGAAATTTAACATTTTATGCAGATTTACCATTATGAACTAATATCGATCATTTGGTAAACTGCCAAATGACAACGACCACAACTGACAACATCATTAACAACGTCTAACAACTTGCAGAGAGGATTAATGCGCTTACTGATTTATGCAATTGATAATAAGCAGTGAGCACTAATCAGTAATCAGCTAAATTAGTTAACTAGTAAGCCAAAAAGTGCTCATCAATTTGTGATTCAAATCGACGATTTTTAATTTTTATTGTCACGTTTTCCACTTTTATTATCATGATGCAAATTAGCAAGTTTTTACTGCTTACGATGATGATATATGCATTGAGGTCGTGCAAAAAAACACACACTACACAAGATGCGACAATATTTTAATTACATTGTGAGAGAAAGGCTTCCGAGGATCATGAAGTATTGTAAAAACACTACGATTACATTATCTAAGTCTATGTAAACGTGCTTCCAATAACACGCCTTTTAATAAACGATCAGTAGTTTTTTAATAATGTTTCAGAAAATTCTGTTCTAAAGGATTCGAATTAACAAAAACAATAGCAATAACAACTAACAAAAACAGCGGAAATCAGAGAGTTGATTGGTATCAAAATGATATTGGCATCACGGCTTAGATGCATCAACTGCATACGTAGTTGACGTGGGCCAGGAAATGGAAGGAACGGATAGATGAAGAATGAGAAAGATATAACAATATCTCATTGTCTGTAAACGAGCAACATAGTCTGTCACAAAGAACAACGATCTCGATCAATCACTCTTTACAACACCTCTGTCCCGTTCTCGCTTTCGCTTACAGCTACGTCCTTGTCTCGTCCTGCTCGTCTCTTCTACGGATGTCTCGAGGACGAAGGTTCGATTTTCAGTGTTCCCTCCCTGCTTGTTTCGCCTATTATCGAAATAGAAGTAGCAAAGGAGGTAACGTTGATGGCTGGTGGAAGTAGTGTTGCGGGGCGATGACGACGATGACAGCAGTAACCCTTTGCCCATTCTCTGATAGCACTTATCAACTCACTAACTCAGAAATAGAAGCAAGAGAGACACAGCAGGAGAGCCCAGCATCACTAATCAACAGAGCAGCATTCCTACCTCGAAAGCCCATTGTTAGTAGTAGCAGTCACCCTTCCTCGCCCGTATTCTGTCACTCCTCCATCCCCGTTGACTGTCCCCTTGTCCCCTTCCCTTATCCCCGCTGTTGTTAGCGCATCTACCATAAGTCCACCTCTTTTTCCCTAAACATAACATTCAAAATTTACTCAGAATTCAGTCAGTCATTAGTAAATCACCTACAAGAACTTATTTCGGTTTTCTTACCTTTTCCTTCCATACTCTTTCTCCTTCCTCTTTTTACCTTCGGCCACTTACCGATCCAAATTATTCACTCCCTTCTTAACAAGTAGTGCAAACAAAAAGACCGAATCACCACAAACCAAAACTCATTCTGACCGGATGAAGCGACGGTCCCCTTGTTGTACATCTGTCAGTCAATCACTGTCCAAATCTTCCTCATGTAAACATATTATCAGTATACAATACGAGAGGAACTTCCCAAAACTAATCGAAATCACTTCCCGGAACCTCTGTTTAGTATCATTCCCTCAGCATCTTTAATGATCTGTGCTCACTCTCTCCCAGTTTCCCCGAAAAATAACAAACATGCAAATAACAGCATTCGCTAATGCTACCTTACACGACAACATCGATTTTCGCATCATATCAATAATAACAGTGACAACTGCAAAATGTCGTAGACCAACTATTCCTTATGAGGCTTATTAATACAACATTATCGATTTTTTCCAAATTTAATGATAACACAACGTGTCCAGTACTACAACGACAACGACAACGACAACAATCTCGGATAATGAATGTACCGGTGATAATCTATCTACATGGATATGTGCAATATCATCGATCACTGTTGATAACATATATCCCAGAAATAACGGAGACTTGGAGAACGAAAACAAAAGTGCAGGATATATCCGATTTTACATAGATTCATTGCTACCGAACGTGTATGCATGCCTGCATGAAACTGTATATGCATATGTTCGTATATGTGGTGTATAGCGGACATATGTACCCGATAGAAGAGTCAAACTTGACTCTATTCGACCCAGTATCTTTGATTCGGGTAATAAACTTCCTTTCGATGACAACGTATCAGAGAATTATCTTGGAAAAATATGAGTACTTCATTGCTATTCATCTTCTCATCAAAAGAGCTGAAATGTACATTTCCTAGCTTCCCACTGTATTTCCAGACGAGTTATGAAGATGGAAATCTCAATAAGATAAAAAATAAAAAAAAGCTGACAAAATTTACAAAATCAAATATAACTTTGCAGTTTACTAACACGAAAATCCATCTCCGTAGAAAGTCGCTTTTATTCTGTGATTATAAGTTTGCAAAAAGATTTCGCGATGAAAATCGAATAATACCAAAGGAAACTATACAGTGGGTGGATTGGATGGATGGATGGATGGATGGATGGATGGATGGATGGATGGATGGATGGATGGATGGATGGATGGATGATGGACTGACTACTGAGTCAGTAAGTAGTAGCTGATGGAAAGAGGGACTGGATAAAAATTTGTGTGCTGAAATGGTAATCAATGTTTCCTGAGTGATATGCAGTAGGAGTTTAAAATGGGGTGCGTCACCACCGTCAGAATACAAACATACGACTGAATGAATGGAAAGGAAGAAGGAACGAGAGGTTGGGGAAATAGGAAAGAAGAGGAGAGGGGCTGAGGACCCAAAGAAAGGATTATGTTAACGGCTGTAGAAGAAACAGAGGTCAACTCGCGTAGAGGTCATTTTCTTTAGCAAGTAAAACACCTGCTGATAGAGCAATCTGCGATCATCATATCACGTCACATGTTATTTTCTTCCTTTCTTCGGAATTTATTCGTACTTGTATCAGTTTCCTCCGAGATTGTTTGAGCTGACGTATTTGCCTATGCAGAATCCTCTTTCAAAAATTTACTGCAAAAGGATCAGAAATCTTTCTAGGAAAAAGAAGCAAGCAGAATGAGGATAAAATTCCTCACAGAAAAATCTAACTTTCACGCTCAAGCTTTGACTTGGAATTGCGAGCATTGTCGCTCTATTGAAACTGATGAAAGGTGACTAAAATGATTTTAGAATTCTATCCTACTGATCCGCTGATGCATGGTTAAGCGATATATCTAGCTGAAAAATTGTAAAAGTCTCCATCAATAATCAAAAGAACGAAATTTCAAGATTAAACAATGAATGAGAAATTGAAATATTATGATGAAGTTTAAAACAATGGCCTTAAAAAAAATGGCTTGGCTTTTAAAAAAATGGCCTGGCCTTTAACCACGTTCTTTCTCTGAATTGGTTTTTTAACCAATTCAGAGAAAAAAACTAACCCTGTAGTTATAAAAATGAAACATAATATAGAAAATCGAAGGACTTACGAATATTGCTAATAAATTAGCTTATAAATCGCATTTTGATACATCCTTCATCAATCAGTAGTGTCAAGCATTGAACAAAGGCATTTTAGAAGTTTTAGAACTAGCGCTATTATTATTTATGTATCCGATGACAAATCCACTAATTTGGCGCTCTCCTCCACATCAGTCGATTTCTCCGTAAGAAGCAATGTCCATAAATATTAGTTTTCCGCAATATATGTGTAGCCTTCTTTCGGTTCCAACATGGCTAGCACAGATAACAAAATGGATCTTATTAACAAATATCAAGGGCGTTAATTATCATCAGACGATACTTTGGAGAACTGGTGATATTATGAATGATGAGAAATGGCCCACAGTTAAATAAATGGAGACATGATCGTTAAAATCCAGCTTTCCTGAAGCATGTCGTTAGTATTTTCCTATTCTTACCCGTATCACGCCACTCTCTGCTTTTAAAAATATCTCATAAAAATAAAACTTAATAATAATAATGAGCGCAAAAAATTTTTCGATGACACCATCACGATGAATCTCTTAGAACGTTATCACAACGTTTTCTATCAATAATTTCACCAAAAATATCTTAGCACTTAACGATCGAAAATAAAGATATTAATGAGTTTTAAAACAACTTTTTGAAATGCATCATCCTATCCCGAAAAATGCGAAATGTGATGTTTCCCACCTAATGTCAAGATTGAGACATTCTTATAGTTAGACGCCACTATGCCTTCGATGCTACTTCAACATTTGGTATTTCTATAGTTGGTGATTTAAGTGCGAAACTCTAATTCAAAATGAAACACGGAAACTACTCGCAAAAGTCACAGCCCACAAAGGGAAGTAAAGCATGCTTCAATATGCCGGGTGAAAGCACAAGACGAGATGGGACGTAAGAACACCATCTACGATTTTCTTTTTAGTCTTGTCTACTCTATACTTATCCGAACATGATCGCCGATGGCAAGCCATTTCCAAACTTAATATGAGATGTTTAGAATTCTGATTTGAATTTCTTGAATAAAAACAACTCACGACTTCAATCACCTTATCAGTGCTGCTTTTTTGTTAGATCATAATATATACTTACTTTCCTTAAACATATGCAACTAAAAAACGTTGCAGAAGAAATGTGATTGATGCAAAAAAAAAACAGATTTTATCATAACAAGGAAATGGCGAAATATACATCCCAGTTTTGCACTACAAATATTTAATAACAAACAAGTAATTTACTTGCAACCTTTTAGATGAATGAAAAAAATTCGGAACCCCACTTATGAAAGCGAATCATGCAGGTCTTCTATGAAGTTTGGATAATTCAGCTTTTAAAAATAACTGATTAGGAAAGTTACAAATATTCGGTTAACACGGTACTAGTTACTTCGTAGATTCACTCTTGGCTCGATAATAATTATGTAATGCAGCTAACAATCATTAGACTGCGAAATTTACTCCAATAGTTATAGATTTATGAATAAATACTGTCTTGTTTTTCTAAATTATATCAATAACCCGTAGTTACAAAAAAACTGTATTTTCAAAACACTTTGCAAGACATATTCAACTAACTTTGGATATACGCCAATTTTTTAGACTATAATGAAAAAAAAAAGTTATCGAGAAATAATGTTTACAAAAAAACAGAATAAGACATACGAAACACCGTAATCATTCGATACAAATGATCATTATAGTCTATTACATTAAACTAATTTTTCACCTACGTTTCAGCAACCTTTGCATACAAATTATTGAAAAACCAAACATGGATAAATCTAATCAATTTTCACTGTTGAATAAATTTTATGAATAAATTTTGCAGCACCCCAGTAGCCAATGGTGCCACACATAAGTCCAAGAGCTGCACTAAATAAACCCATGTACCCGAAGTAGAACACAATTTGGAAAAGCCCATACATCCTGAAAATCCAGTTTTGGTCGATTTTCAGAATCATTAAATGCAATAAAATTTTACGACTCAGAATTTTTCAAAAATAACTAACTTTGTCTTGAACAAAAAGTAATAAATTGAGTAAAGATAGACGTAGAGAGATGTGGATGCTCCTGCCAAAAAGCTGGTCCATCTCCTAAACAAATCGTTACAATTAACCCATAAGATAGAAATCTAGAATTTGCTTTAAATATGTAAGAAAACATAAGAAAGAAGCAACTGGAACAAAAGCATACCATCGATAGTCTTCAGCATTCAAAAGGAAATAAGTACACACAATTGTAACGCACATCGTAACAATTGCAAGGATAAGAGTAACAAGCAACATGAAGCCATAAACATAGTATATTTTATATGCCCAAAATGATGTAAAGATAAAGTACCTACAATTTTAAAGATTACTATACTTTTATGACACAAATTCTGTTTATGGATTCTCTCGTTCAAGACAAGAAAGGGAATTACATTTCAATGAAGATAGAACCAAACGGTAGAACACCACCAAGGAGAATGATAAGTGACGGTTCCAGAAACCACTTCTTGTCTGGAATCGGTCGTGGAACAGCATTTATTCGACATGGATTGTCACTCTGTCCTTTCACGTTGCGTCCTGAACTCAAAAAATTTGGAGTAATACAGCTTATTAACATTCCATAAAATTTCTTCTTGAATAGACCTACATGAGATGTGACTAACCGAGTACGGTGCCCACTAAAGTTAACGGGAGAATGACAAATAAGCAAATAGCGGTGACAGCAAGCATAATTGTGAATGGAATGGCTCTTGATGCATGGTATGATATAGCGACAATGTTAATCAAGAATGCCACAGAAGATACCAAACAGGGCAAAAGAAATGCACCAAACACCATTTGACGTATCCACCTATAAATTGATAAATGAAACTTCGTAAGTCTATTTAAAATCAATTTTTCGATTCCAAGGTTGAAAAATTAAAAGATTTACTGCTTGCCACCAAACCGAGCATACATCGAACCACCAGCAAAGCCGTTCACTGGAGACGCAGCAGCATACACAAAAATAGCGGCACTTAACAATGATCCTCTTCTGAAAAAAATATAATATGAAATTGAGCATCATATATAGTAGGAGATCATCTATTATTTAACAAAACAACTTACTCCGTATAAAATTCGCCTATAATGGCAAGAATAATAGTAATTATTACAACAGTAAATACATGATATCCAGTTCCAACTAGCGATGAAAAAAGCATTGGAAATGATGGCGTCCTGAATACATCTCCATGCACTTGCTTCCAACCGTATTCATCACCTAAATCACGTACCTGAAAATAAGGATCATCTAAGAAAAGAAAAAAACTCGATCGCATAACGATATCCTCCAAAAATTGGTGTCCACAGATATCAGTTCTGTGCATGACAAATATTTTAAAACGCTGTAAATTTATGAAAAAGTACAAAAAATGTAAACTGAGCAAAAAGAAAACAAGTAACTTACAACATTATAAAAATATCCTACCATGTCATCAAGATCTTCATCTTTTTGATAACGAGCATAATCTTTTCTCAATGTTCGCATAAGTATCATCCAAACCAACCCAACCAAAAAGATTACCATCATGAACGAATTGAAAATGGAGAACCAATGTATCTAGAAACTTAGAAACTTGCGCGTGAGAAGAATTGAATTAAATGTAGTGTCTGAAAATAGACCTACTCTATGCTGGAAAAAAGTTGGATCCAGATATTTCTCGAACCGTTTATCAAAATCAACACCAGAAGTTTTCCAAACAACTTCATATGTGAAAGGAATCGACGCACCAGGCGTCAGTGAGACACGTATGTCTGAGGTTACATTAATGTCCACAATCTTTAAAAAATGTTATGAATAATAACTTGTCAAAAAAAATTCCAATAAGAGAATAATTTAAGCTAAACTCCCTTTAATGAAATCAGAAATTAAGAGTCAATTATTTGCAGAAATCAGACTAATGAGGAACAAAATGTGACCTACTTGATTCCCATTATAACCAATTTCTAGTTTTTGTGTGTGAAAAGCCGATAATTTGGCGGGGTTGTTGATGAATCGATTTCACCAACTATACCTAAAATTAGTTTTGTTTCGGATTGTATCAAAGATGGGGTGGGAAGGAAAAAAAATGATACTTAGGAAACAGTGGCATAAACATGACCTCTCAAACTGCGACTACTTTCACTTCTATAACTAAATGATGTTGGACTACATAAAACACTTACCATACATAGGCAATTCATCAAGATACATTTGATACCAATAATTGTTTCGTACTGCATAAACGAACTGCTTGTAGTCCTCTTCACTAAGAGTCTTCTTACAAAATTCCATTTTCTCCACATTTTCTATGAAAACATTTTGTTCAACAGGAAAAATGACTTTCATTTATTAAACTAGTTGGAGCAATTTCAACGATTCAGTTGCACATATTAACCTTTAAATTTGATATCCAACCCCGAATAATCAAGTTCAACGCCCAGCAATGCTTCTCCTAATGTTTCGTGATAATGGCCAATTGAATGCTTTGGCCCTCGGCAGAAAGGTAACGAAAAATATGCGTAAGTTTCTTGTCGATTACTATATGGACCAATCGTATTCATCCACAACACAATCTTAATTTTGGCAAAAATAAGAAAAAGGCAAATTCAAAAATTGAAATGAACTTTGTTTACTAACTCTATATATATTTCTTAATTTTTCTCTGGCAAAATTCACCTTGTCGAAAGAGACATCGATTAAAGTCTGCTCAGGTATTCTGAAACTTTAAAATCAAGTTCCGCTTATTTAGCTATAATTATTCACCTTAATTTTAAAGCTACTTCCTTAACTGGATTAACGCGAGGATGTCCTCTATCAATATACGAAGACACGTTTAATATGTAGCTGTAAAATATTGGAGATCCTCGTAATTTATTTCATGACTTAAAAGAGTATTAAACATTGTCCTGTTATAATCACAGAAAAAGACTTATAAGCGAATGAACACTGCAGGCTAACCTCTTCACCGTCACGATATAAGTGATCGTGTTCATCGCCTTCCACAAAAAGATATGCCCATAACACTACTGCACATATAATGCGACGCATTACTTGATGAAACCCAGAAAATATTATTTATCTTTCAAAATTCATAAGCAAATTCCCATTTTAAGAGAAAATAATCACTAATACCATCAAATTTTGTGATAAATTGAATTAAGTGAACAGATTTGCGCAAAATTCAACATTATGTAAATTAAACTGACGAGTACCAGTTAACATGTAGTAATATTCGGTTTCTAACAATCATAATAATCGTAATGGAAAAGTGAATTTAAAATTCTGTTGAGCCTGTAAAGAGGATTCACCTTTCAAAACTTCAAAAATACATTTTATAAATCGTGAAATGCTATCAAAAGTTTCTTGAAAACAAAGTTATCAGAAACATTTCAACAAATTTTCCAGATTTCACTTTATGAAATTTTAATGCTTTTCTTAGGGGTGAGCTCATTCCTTCCCCAAATTATAATTATACATTTTTCCAAAAAAATTATACAAGCGTGATGAAAAAATATTACAATAAATACAATGGAAACTAAATTTTAATTTCCTTAGCATTCTAGTTTCAAGATATTTCAACATATATTTCTACTTCGTTGCCATATTATTCGAAGTAATTCAAAAACAAATTTCAAAAATGGTTTTTTTTTCAAATGGTCATACTAATAATTATATAATTCAGAATAAAGAAAACTGTTCATGTTGCTTAAATGCATCTTAAAGCTCCGCTCAGATCTCAAATAGTTTGAGTTGAGATTTAAGATATTTCGGTCATCATAAAATACCAAAAACCCAAAATATATCTCATATTGAGGCTATCCTTCTTAAATTTTCAGTATTCAGATCAATCGCATATCAATAAATAAAAGGAAATCGGGTAGTAAGAGTGCAACATAAATCTGCTGTTCTATCTGTAAAATTCCATCCCAGCGTCAATATGCGGTCGGGCGAGAACGAAAAGTTATGAGAATATTACGATAAATATGTTTAAAAGTTAAACAAATGTAAGAAAAAAAGCAAAAAAAACAATAGGTAAGCGCAAAATATAATCACGAAATTATACAGGCATTCTTGTATGTTATAAACGGAAAAGTGAGAGCGTGATTCGTACTTGAAAAATTCAATAGAAACATAATCTTTACACAGTAATACGGAATACTTAACGCCGAAGAAGCTCTGTAAAACGGTTCCGAAAGAGAGTTAGTTTTGAATAACACGGACTGAACAATATTTCAAAAACGTACCTTGCAGAATTCAGATCACCAAGAAAACTGATTTAGAACAAGGAACAACGGATATCTATGCGGAAAACTAAAAACGACATGACAAAGAGAAGGCACTTGCTTTAATTTACAGTACTTCCTTTTCTTTAGATCAAACCGATCAACTACGCATATCACTTTATTTTTTCACTTATTTTATATAATGAAATAAGTCTCATCGGAATTAACTACAAAGATGACCAAATATGAAAATAAGGAAATGGAGAGAAGAAATATTTTTTAAATAATCTAAACCCACTCCGCTCAACATAATTTAGTTCTCAAAATACCACGCCAACTACAAATTTGATACACTAAAAACGAAAACGTACGGGATCTCATCCCTTCGCATTCTGCATGAACTTTAATCACCGATAGTCACTGTGCAATTATTCGAATCATAATATCATAAGTGGTGCTTAAAAGTTTTTGTATTGTCAGGGATGAGTAGTTTGTTTTTCCATTGATGAATCATAATTTTGACACGTAAATATATTTTACGAGTGACATATAGGAAGGAAGTTTACAAGTAATGAAATCTCCAATATGCTAACTGTAATAATAGAACTTTGATTTCAAACATTATGAACATTAAGGCTTTTGTGGATCTCAGAAATGGAGTGCATTGAGAGGGCCATTTTCAAAGCTATCAAATATCGAAGGTTCAATTCTTTGATCACTGAAACTTTCGATCTAGCTTGTGTCCAGGCAAAGGAGGCATTGAAAAAGGGAAAACTCCTTTCCCTTTGGTTGTCAAAGATTGCTATATGTGCGTTATTTTTTTATCATTGTCCATATTTCTTATCTTTGCCTTGAAATATACATAATAGTTTCACCATCGTTTACTGCTCAACGATGTTGTTTAAGATGTTAGATATTTTGTGACCGTTCAAAACAACAGGGTTTTGCGCTCCTAAAAGATAGTTTGCCTTCCTAGTGGTTTGGGTCGGTCTGATGAAGCTGTTATTTGAAAGTCATTCTCATAAGCGAATTGGATATGGAGACTATACGCGCACTGCTCGGAATTCTCTTTTACATTTTTCAGTAACCCAAATATTAAAATTGTCATTCACACTGAAATTTTAGGACAAAGAAAATCCGAACAACGTGCGCATCACGGAATCTGTCAAATTTCATTGCGCCATACACTGCCACTATTGTTAATAGATTGTTTGAAGAAGGTAACTTTATCTATACATTGTGGTAGTTTTTGATACTTTAATTGAAATAACTGGAAAAAATTGTTCTTCAGGTGGTTGTTTGATTGGGAAAGCTAATATGGATGAGTTTTGCATGGGAACGTCAAGTTCAAAAGGTCATTTGGGCCTGTAAAAATGGATTAAGTAACGAAGCAAATCTTGAAACGGATTGGCGAAGTCCTGGTGGATCTTCTGGCGGTTGCGGCGTAGCAGTGCAACTGGGCATCTCGTCAGTGTTCGTATTTTAAGCATTAAATTCCAATCTACTTTTCTCTTTACTCTATTATGCTGCCACTTAGTATAAAATATATTGAAATGAGAAAATTGCAGAAGTCTGGGGTCGGACACTGGTGGTTCATCACGGAACCCAGCAGCATTCACTGGACTTTTGGCTTCAAACCTTCCTATGGGGTCTTATCGAGATATGGTCTCATCCCTTTGGTTAATTCACTTGATTGTCCATCAATAATTGCTAGGACTGTTAAGAATTGCAATTTCTTACTTCGTAAGAATCCTGTTTTTACAAAAACTTGGACCATTTGTTAGACGTTTACTTTGACTTTTACAGCTTGTAATAGATTACCGGAAGTTGGTTAGGCAATTCTAGTTCTGAAATGGTCTATCGCATACATGACTGTGTGTGAATTTCCAGCGACAGATTTGTGGTGTTAACGTCAAATTTTTCAGCGTACTCTGCCGGTAGTTCATATTATTGTAGTTAGAAAACATTAACTTTATAAATGCTTTAGTTAGGAGAATAAATTTTGTAGTTCTGCAGAGGTGATGAATGGTCGCGATATATTCGATTCAACTTGTATTGATGCGCCGTCATCCTGTTTTATGCAGGGAAATCAATTAGTGGAATAATTGTCGGCATTCCCAAAGTAGGCAACAGAAACTTGGAATTATTAATACTTTTAGAGTATTTCTCCAAAGATTCGTACTACCCCAAAGTTTCTCGTGAATAATTGTGTTTAATTTATTCTTTGACAGGTAAATAATACAGTCTGCAATTGTCTTAATTTTCATCCTTAACTAATTTTACTATTCCTGCCATTAGGAATATTACAATGAAACATTATCAACTGAATGTTGGAAAGGGTGGAATGATGCGGCAAAAGCTCTAGCTCTGTTGGGTTGTAAGATAAAAGAAGTGAGCATGCCATCCACAACTTACTCTATAATTTGTTACCATGTACTTGCTGAAGCGGACATCATATCAAACATGGCAAGGTTTGTGAATTGAAATTTATATTTCATAAATCTTTGATTCAAAAGTAGGTTATAAAATGAAGACGATATAAGGATATTTTTTAGATACGATGGAGTCAAATACGGACATAGATCATATTTCGACAAGTCAACTTTTACGCTATATTCCGCGACACGAAGTGAATCATTCAATGAAATTGTTCGTAGAAGAATATTCGCAGGAAACTATTTCTTGATGAAGTGGTACTTCTCTTACAATCCTGTCTTTTAAATTTAACCTTGCCAAAAACAATTCCGGAAGTAAATTACTGAGATCATATAAATAGTACATTAAGCATTTTGACGAATACGACATGTCAGTGATTCCTCGATCTGACCGGCGCTTCTAGGATATGTGCGTGCCAGTTCCATTGTCCATGATTTCCATTTCGGATTTCGTTGGAAGCAGTTAGTACTCAAGATATTCCAAAGCTTTTGCAGCATTTAATTCCTCCGTCTTGACATTAATTACAGCCATTACGACGAATATTTCGGGCAAGCCCTTCGTGTGCGACGATTGATCAAAATGGATTTCGACCGCGTCTTCCGAGGGGAAGGATGTGATATCTTGTTAACTCCAGTGACAAGTGGCATACCACCGCTTTTTCCGAAATTAGCGACACCGATGGTTATAAACGAGAATGCGAAGACGATTTTTACACACAACCCTGTAACATGGCGGGTGTTCCAGCAATTTCAGTACCATTTACGAGAACTGCAGATGGATTTCCAATTGGTGTGCAGATTGTCGCTGATTATTTGAAAGATGGTATAGCATTGGATGTAGCGGAAAAGCTTTATCAGTATTCAAATGCTTAAATTGTAAAATAACCATTTGCAGATAAGTAGAATTTTACAAACAATTGACAGTAATTTATAGGATATAAATTTCTAATTAAATTATTACCAATCGTATGGAATTGTAAGTCATTATAGCTACACATGTTTGTATCGTGTAAATAATGAATGAAGAATACGCAGCGTACTTTTTAAATCACCATTCACAATATCCTGCACTCGGGCACGTGGTCGTTGAAGATCGGCTTCATACATCAGCTGATACGCGAACGAAACGTTGTGTATTTTCTGTTTATATGTTAATGCCTAAAAGAATTAGCACACAGTTTATATGGAATCGATCATGGAAAGAGAGCTTAGTACTAAGGAGATCGGTGCAGCGCATCGCTCCAAATTGATCAAAATGAGTCAAATCGGTTTTATCTTAAAAAGCAAACGATTATAATCAAAAAAAGACTGCGAATTGGATCCTCTCAACCATCAACAATAGGATTTACCTCAAATAAAGAATTGTGAATACCTGCAAATCGAAACTGTAGAGTGGAACAAAATATCCCTCCAATAAACCCATCAGAAGCACCAAATAAACGCCATCCTTGAACTGATTTTCCAGATCTGTTACTTCCAAATTAATCTTGTTAAGATGTTTGTTACAAAAAGCCAACAATGAACTTTTTACATGAGCTAGTTTGTCAGGTCCGTAGTCGAAGAGAGTATCGAAAGCATCCCTTTCACCCTAAAAATATGTTGTTGATAAAAGTGATAAGATTGAAACTTGTTGGTTAGATAGTTATATTTTTATCTATACCAAATTAAATGCACAGACTGACCTTGACACCCAGTTCTGGTTGTGTTGTTGTAAGCTGCTCGGTGATATAACGGCTCTTCAACTGATTGTCTTTTTCTGTATAACGAGGATCTGTGCATTAACATATTCCGGAAATCTAACGGGGCACGAAAGTATATGGCAATCGCAACCAACAGCTGTATAATTGCCACTGTATCCTGCAATCAATATCTAAGTGTGAATATAATACCTTCCAAACTCCTCCATTCTCTCACTTTAAAGAATTCACAGAACTTTAGTTCCCTCAGCTTGAGATAACCTTCCTAATTAACTTGCAGCTTTGTAACTAGCTATGTATACTATTTGTATCTCATGCAGCTAACGATTCATCACATGTCATCCGGAATAAAGTGTCAATCATTAAGTTCGTTTCGATATCAGTGGTTTCGGACAATAGCACTTGCATAAAAATACAAAAAAATCTATTGAAAACAATCGATACTTTATTGTGAATCAGATCAGCATTCCACTTTGCTTTTTCATATTGCCCTTCAGCAATAATCCGATTAACAGTCTCAATTACTTTGTGCAATTTTTGCCGTTGTCCTTCCTCACTTTGCGAGACTTCAGGCACTTCGATCTGAACAAAAGCACATTGCTTGAAACAACTAAATTAACAGTTGTCAAGTAATTCTGTAGAATTGAAACTGAAGTAACGTGATTCAGTGAAAATCTGTTCAAGAACCAAACAAAAATTTCGAGAAAAAATTGCTACTTCCACCAAATATATTCGGAAAATAAGGAAATACACATATAGCACACTACTAACAAACAAGAGACACAGACCTTGATATTTGCTAGTTTTTCAGTAAGTTTCTGTATAATTTGACCGTCATATAGGTCTTCCTGTATGTGTTTCACAACGATTCTTTGCGGTGCTAATTCATAATTCAGCCAATGAATCAAAAGCTGTATTACTTCCTGTACATGTGCGTCGTCACGAGATTCCATAGTCAAAAATCTTTTTTCTTCGCCTGGGAAGACAATTTCAATTATATATTATATCTAAATTCTGCACAAATTTTTCTATACGGCAATAATTTTTTTATAAAAGTGCATAATTTTTTTTTTGGGGTAAAATGCAGAGATATAATAAAACTAGGAGAACTGCAAACTGTTCCAACTGATTTCCTAAACAAGATGAATCCGATTTCACAATTTTAGCTCTTCCGTTGAATGACTTATAGGTAATCATGAACATGGAAAAATTTCACGTGAACTGTGTCACTCCAAACTAAATAGCTTTTCACAAACACACTCTATAGCACTAACAATATGTTGATAAATTCAGTGTTCCCAGGAAATCTCACAAACTGATCAAAAAGGAAGTAAAACAACGCAACTAGTGATATTTCGATATTTAGGCAATTCTGTCACTATGTACATACCCTCTTCAATCATAATATTCTGCAGAGTCGCAGAAATCGGTATAACTGCAGAATCAATTGCTTTCGCTCCTTCTGTTACAACCTAAAATTACAAATTTCAACACCCTGTTGAGCTATAATAAATAATTGAAAAGAATCTTAAGGAATTCACAGAGATTTTGATAATTTAATATTAATAGTTAGTCGATAATTCCAAGCAATGAGATTTCATTGATTTCTGAAGCCTATCTTTACCCTTCAGAACAATTCAGTTACACATGGAGACCATCCATCTCTTTATATTCTTTCTACAAACTACGAATTCCATCAAACAGTACATTTCGCTTTTCAGCTTTCTTTATCCTCGCAAATCTTCCCCTACTTTTCTCTGGTAAACATTTCCTTAGCAAAATCCTTGTGCTCCTGTGGTGCAATAAACTTCTGTCTAAGATCTGTTGTTCCATCAAGCATCTACTATATTTATTTTCCTATGAAACGTAATATTCCATACTTTACATCCCAAAACTGTGGTATTGGAAATTGTTATTTATTTTTTATTACAAAGTAACATTTCCAGAAACATTTCAAAATTCAATAAAGCAAATCTAACCATTCTGTTTCACCCGCTGCATTCCACTTCATGCATGTAAACATTATGATGTTTTCTACTCATTTAGTCATAGTGGGACTCCGAGCTCAAATTAAATCTAAGCGATCAACACTTGATAGATTTTAAATAACAAGAAGTAAAATTGAATTGAACAAATTCAACGATAATCAAGAAAATTCACTTCAATAGCTTCATTTTCAGCCTCTTGTTCCAGCTGTTGTGATTTCTTTTTCTCCCAAGAGTCCCCAACTTATCAAAAACGATTCATCCTAGAACAAACTCTGATAGATCCAGTCATTTGCTATAAAAACTACATTAGGAAAACACTAGCAAACCTTCCGCATAACACAGCGTTCTCAACACAAACGAGATAAATGAATTCTTTACTGCTCTATTCAAGTAAAATTTATTTTATCTACCTATAAATTCGGAATCGGGCTAAACTTCTTCTTACTAACACCAATTAATACCATAATTCCTTTATTCGGAAAAATATCAATCTAATTTCCTCTGCAGAAAAACATCACTTACGAAAAAGAAATTTTAAGAAAAATTTAGAAACAGGAAAATGTTTTAACCTTCTTCTCTTTTCTGATGGTGCCTTTCGGCAGAAAAGCTGGATCAGTAGATGATCGAAATGCCATATCCGAAACTATCTCAGACAGCGCTCATTAACAGATGTGGGCACTACTAGTACACGTATTAGCAATGCTTCGAGGAGGAAAGTCGATTAAGTGCTATCAAGTGGTTGGCAGCTGTCTAATTCTGCTAGTCCGTCAGTGATTATTCTTGCCTTTGATGCAAGCACTTACACTACAGCTGAGTAGATCCAGCGAAAGTGACACTAACAACAAAAGCAATATGCAATTTTAAGCTAAAACCCCATAAGTTTATTCGTTGCATATCGTTTCGCGCTAAATATAACTACAACTTTTGGATTTCGAAAAAACCGGGAATTTAAGTTCTACTGATTTCTGAAGCATTTCAGATAAAGAAGAGATGAAGAAAAAACGGAAGCCCATAAGAATTAAAATCCTAACGTATTTTGGGAGATATAATATAGAAAACGGGAATCGTAACAAAACTCATTAGATTATTCGTAGGAAATAGTCTGCACAATTCGCTCTTTGCAACAGCAGTTTCAAATATGAGAGCAATATCGTTTGCAATATAAGCATCAAAGTAACACTAAACAATTTATCTTCCTAACTGTAGTGTTTAATAAATATCAGAATATTAACAAACATGAACAGAATAAAAGAAATGTCCAGTAAATAAAACAAGCGACGGTATTGATTTCGAATATTTATATGATAAAATGAACCAGAATTTCAAACTATATTTGAAAAATATGGGTGATTACGAAAAAAAACAATGATAACGACATCTCGAAATGTTAAAGGTTTCTTGTTTTTAGTTCCCACAATTTTATGTGGATCTTCATGCACTTCGTATTACTTTCTATCACCTAATCTCAAAATTACCTTTCTTTCATCGCAAAACCTAAGTTTTTAAAAGAATCCCATTCAGCAAAATAAAGCAGTTACAAATCTAAAAGTCGCGATAAAAACACAATGATTCCTAGCAATTCAAAAAACTTTGTATCTTCCTGCTGTTGAAGCATTTCGTGCACCTGTTTGTGCCTGCAAGTAACAACACTTTAGGTTTCGGAACTGGCAAAAATTTCAGTATGAATGATCCGTTACATCGTTACCACTAATAAATTTCTAGTGCTACTAGAATGCTACATCACACAATGAATTCCAATTAAAATCCTGGAAGAAAATAACAGAAAAATCACCATTTGCCGCACTGTATCTTTCATGATTCTTAAAATTTCCTCACGTGCGCGACGTAATGCAAGTTCAGATCGGGCTTCCAAAAAGAGGAAAAGTTTCCTCTCTCCATCTTTTGGTTCCTTATTGCCAGGATAATAGGATCCTTTCACGGAAATTCCAACATCAGCATATTCTTGTACCTGAGCTAAACTGTCCTGAAATCCTTATCCAACAATTTTGATAAGAAAATCACGCTTCCTGCATGAGTCATAAAATTACCGCGAGAAATTTGAAGAGAGAAATTTCCTAGTTAAAAATTCTTCAAACGATCTTCTCTCACTTTTTTCAAATTCAACAATTTAGAACCATATTCACACAATATCCATATTAAAACTGTCCCCGAAAGCTGTAATTCGAAATTTCATTTAGAAAAATGATTACAATAAAACGTTTTACCCTGGAGCATATTTTATAACGAATTTGCTGTGGGAAATCATTGATTTCAATTTCTTCTTCAAAATACTGCAGTTCTGTTTCTGTTTCGACTCCAGGAATTAACTCCGATGGAATATAATTTAAGCTGTTCATTCAGTTGCTCCGCTTTTTGCTTCGCTATCGATTTTGCCTGAAGCAGAAATAAGAGATTAAGAAATTTTACGCTGTGCAAAACAAAAATTTTCACGACTGATAACGTAGGTTAAATTTATATAATCCATAATTACTACATTTAGCAGAAAATTTAAGATGCCTCTTCCTATCCATGCATTCAAAATAATGTAACTAACCGATAATGCTATCGGCACTGCATCACTACCGCGCATGACGGCCTCGGCTGTCAACGAAGTTGCGTCTTTTTCGACTGGTGCGGTGACCCCAAGTTGCTTTGCTTCAGCAATTTTTGCAGCCATTGCTCGCGCCTAAAAACGGAAATCCTAATAAAAAAGTAAATTTTTAACAAAAATTAAAATTTTCCTGTTAGAAAAATACGAATTTCGTTTTTAAAAAGACATTGAAAAAAACCGAATACCTTTTCCAATTTGTCACCGGCAACTCCCGAGCCTAAGGTTGTACCACCGAAAGTATGACCCTCGACAATGCGTCTTCTACCTTTCATCATACTATTAAGCTGCTGCTCGATCTCGTCATCATCATCATCATCCACCGCATTTTCCATTCCATGCATTAGACGCGTAACTTTTCTCCTTGTTGCTTCTTTTTCATCTTCAGCCTGAAAAAAAATGTATATTGAAGGTCACGGGTGGAATTTACATTATTATATAACTGCTCGCGAAAAATTATCCAAAAGTAACCTGGTCATATTTGTAACCGCTACCGGAAAATCCACATCCACCAATATGAATAGTTTTCCCTTCTGCTGCCATATGTGCCTTATAATCCTCCCACATCTTTTTCAGTGCCTCTGGTGGTTCTTTTCCAGCTGTTTCGAAAGCTCGACATACTTCACCTGCCATGCGTTCCTGTCCTGTAATCTTGTAGAATGAAAGACATAAACCTTAAGATACTTAGAAATCTGATCAGTAACTTATAGCTGATAAATCACCAGTTGGCAAAATGAAAGTATATGCATATCCTTTATTGCCTGCCCTTCCTGTTCTACCAACACGATGCACATAATCTTCATAATGATTTGGACAATCATAATTGACTACAAGAATCAGTTTCTTAATGTCCAATCCTCGTGCAGCTACCGATGTTGCTACCTGAAAAACGATAACCGTCGTAAAGCGAGACCAAACCGGATTTTAATTTTCAAACACTTGAAACATGTATGAACCCAACTGTTGAATGGAAAAAAGTCCATAAAAAAATCAAATTACTTACCAGCAATTTAATTTTACCAGCCTTATAATCAAGTATTGTCGAGTCACGGTCGAACTGATCGATGCCACCATGTAGTGGAGCACAATTATAGCCGCTACGCATCAGCTGTGCGACTAAATCATCCGCTTTCTCTTGCTTGTCAACAAATACCAAAACGTTTCCATTTTCCCAGTAAACACCAAGCAATTCCAAAAGTTTTAGCATTTTTGGTGCTCTTCCAGAATTACAACACTCTGATTCACATCGTCACAAACAACGCTTTTACCTCCTACCTGAATACAATATGATTTTGAACTCAGTCAGGACTTGAAACAAAATAAGTTCGACAAAACAAATTGCAAATCCCTAACATACTGAAAAATTACTCACCATTATTTCAATTGGCTTATCCAAAATCTTTCTTGCAAGTGCTTCCATTTGTCGCGGAAAGGTTGCAGAAAACAGAACCGTCTGCCTATCGGGCCGTATATTATTTACAATTTTCATCACTTGTGGTTCGAATCCCATATCAAACATTCTATCTGCTTCATCCAATACAAGATATGTTACCCGTCGTAAATTTGTTACTTTACCTTAAAATTTAATAAAAATAAGATCTTATTTTACAGACAAGCAGAAATAAAACTACTAAATGATCTAGACCATGAAAGCACAAGCAGCAAAGATAAAAATGGAATTCAAGTTAGCAAAATGGCTGGAAGTCTGCAAAAAATAATTAACCTTTATTTGCAGCAAGCATATCCGTAAGACGTCCAACAGTACACACAACAACTTCGGCTCCTCGTTTCAAATCTCCTATTTGATCAGATATTCCAACACCGCCATAAACACATGCAACACGGATATCTAGCTGTTTCGCAAACTTACTCGCTTCCTTCCATGTTTGCATTGCAAGTTCTCTTGTCGGTGACATTATTACGGCTGAAGAGTCACAGCTAGTTAATTTCCGGTGACTTTTAAAAACTGCAGTAGTGGTATTCCTTTTGATGGTGAAACAAGGAGGACTGAGCTATTTTTATGAAGCATACCAATAGGGCCATCCATTTCTTCCAATTCTGGTTGATCTAATATGTGTCTAAACATAGG
Source organism: Dirofilaria immitis (assembly GCA_024305405.1). Lineage (NCBI taxonomy): Eukaryota > Metazoa > Nematoda > Chromadorea > Rhabditida > Onchocercidae > Dirofilaria > Dirofilaria immitis. Next base: position 6,724,268 of record JAKNDB010000109.1, read on the forward strand.
CAACAAGAAGGCAAGTGTTTTACCACTACCAGTTTTTGCAATACCAATGACATCACGACCACTAATTATTGCCGGAATTGCTTGAGATTGAATTGGTGTCGGTCTCTTATATTCTAGCCTAAATAATAAACACCGATAAATTTCTACAGATTATCACCGCCTTTTCTCCTAATCTTTATCTATAGGAAAACTATCGCTTGAAATGGAAACAATATAAATTACTAAAATGCTAACTTTTTAAGGTGCTCAGAATCTTCCATTCAACACCACACTGTGCCCATGATCGCACAGGTTTTGGACAATTTTACCCCTCACACGTATATCCAATTCTTCCCGGTATTCGTCTACTTCTTTCTTCGTTATTTTCGCCAGTTCAGCAGTTTCAATATAGAAATTTTTACGAAAAGGACGATAGTACACCTTTGGAAAGAAAAATCATTGAAAATTTTGCTGAATGTTGTACTGCTGGCCATAACGATAAAGTACTAATCTACACAGAAAATCAGGAAATTCGTATAATTGAAAATTTACGAAAGGACTGATTCTGATATTTTTCCAAATCACAAATACAATAAAGATCCTGTAATATAGTTGCCTTGGAATGGTCGGTTTGCGGCAACTGTCTTCCTTTTGCAATCAATGATGAAGCTGCTTTCAATATCAAAGTCGTCAACAACAGGCTGAAATAATATCAGTTGATTAAAGTAGATAAAAAGATACATTTCCGATGAATTACTATTCTTCATTTTTTCCCACGACAGTGAGTTTTATCATAATGAAAGAAAAATGTTTATAAAACAAAAAATAAAATAGTGCACCTCAATTTCGTCTTCTGTTTCGATGATTTCACCTTTCTTTGGTTCCAAATTTGCATCTGACTTGATGACAACTATGCGGACCTTTCCCCATTATTCTGGAATAAAAATACAGCGAAATAATTTTTGTTCGATATATTTGATTCCAATCGCTATAAAGTGTTTCTTTTACCTGCTCTAGTCCATATTTAGAAGCACGGACTTCTTTATTGACCTCAGACATGAATGCATCTAGTGGATCAATTTCATCATTGTCCTCTGACACTTTCCTGTAATTCCATATTTAGAAATTTATTTCATTGGAAAAAGGTACGAAAAATAATTCGTGCTTCTTTAAAGAGTGCTACGCATATGAAATGATGTCAGAATTTTTTCCTGAATAAAAACTTGCCGACCTGCAATTGTTCATGCGTAATAAAGAGAGGAACAGCAAAAGTTCCATGTATTACAGCAAATCAAAATAGTCGACCAAGAAGATGCCGATTTAAGAATATAAATAATCAGTACTCTAAACTGATAAACAGAAATCATTACTTCTCAATATCCTGTTGTGTATTTTCTTCGTCTTCTTCTTCGTTATCCAATGTCCATTTCTTTTCATGCTGCTGCAGCTCCTCCATTTTCGAAATACTTTCTTCGCCTATTGTTACCTCTCCTTTTTCCGTTCTAAGCGCCATTTTTCAATTCTTTCACGACGCTTCTGCATTTCAACTTCTAATTTTCTTTCAGCTTCATTCTGCAATTTATAATGACAGAACCTTTACAGAAGAAATATAAATTTTTTTATGATATATCACACAGATGGATGTAAAAACGCTTCTAATTATTGCTATTACCAAATTATTGAATCGAAAACCTTATCTGTCATAGCAACGATTTCACCCAGATCCAAATCTTTATCCTTCTTTTTATCCTTTTTATTATCTCGATCAGATCTATCCCGAGAACGACTTCGGTCTCTTTTTCTTGGTGATCTGCTGCGATCTTTCGTCCATTTATCCCGTGGTGAACGACTTCTATCACGGCGAGTTTTTCGCGTTTCGGTGAACGATGTCTTTTTGAGTCAATTTTATCCCGACTGCTGCGAAAACTGTGTTTTTCATGTGAACCCATTTACTCGAAAAGCACATCATTAAAACAGAACTTTAAGCAACATAATAGACGAAATTCAGAAAAAAAAGAAAGAAGCATCCAACGCAGATCATGACAACACTTTTCAATATATACTGATTTCTTCCCCATAATGCTAAAGATTTCTTACTAAAGCTATCATATTTAGTTTGCAATTTACTTAATTTATATTAAATGCACAATTAAATACAGTAAAACCAGAAAATAAAAACCAGTGATGAAGAAAATAAGAATTAGATTCACGGTGAATTCAACAAAACCAGCCTTGAAAAGAATGAAAATAGCGTCCGAGACTCTCAAATTTGATGTACTCAGTCTTTGTTTTAAAACTCAACCTCTTGATTTCATCTCAAATCTTTCTGCTGATTTCGGCTTTACTCCCGAACTTATAAAACTCCATCTTCCCATCCTTCAAACACTAATTATTTAACGAACAACCTTCCAACAATTGAAGAACACAGTGACATACTTTGAATTACGAAATAACGGCTCGGACGAAATGGAAGTGGTTTCAGATTTTGAACTGAGTGGTTAGTCGTTTCGACGACTGGAAATATGGTTTAAGTTAGGTTTGAAGGCGGCTTGACTTTTCGAGTTGTGTGTGACGAATTTCTTCCGTTTCTCTGCAATGGCTATGAGACAGCTGGGGACTTGTGTCATGATTCAGCTGGAGTTTGCGATGAATCGAACGATGCGGTATTGATCGATAACCTTCGATTCATTTTACAACGTATCGAAAATGCATCGAAAAAGCAGAACAAAGTCCGTATTGGCGTGGACAAAAACCGTCATTGATAGCTGTTTCGAAGACGAAATCTCCGTTGCTCATTCAGTAGTTGCTATTTTCTTCGCTTGAATGAAATTTGATTTTCTTTACTCCACTTAAATATAAAATGATACGATGCAAACTTATCTGAATATTTTTACTGCATCTCACAAGGTCTGTTTTTTCTTCTTGAAGAAAAACCGCAGTGCTATGCAACTCAGTAATTCAAGAGTTGAACTAATAGAGTAAGACTCAGACTTTTATTTTCTTGTGGATTAGAATTAGCATTTTCTTTTTTCTGATAGAACAGAATAAAAGTTTGGGATAAGTACTGTATCACCAGAGAACTGTGAAATATCAATGTAACTATAGCAGATGTTTCAAGGCGTTGCTACGATGCGGGACAAGAGAAATTTGGCGAGAATTATATTCAGGAACTTGTAGATAAAGCGGAAGCGTTAAAATCAAAGTGTCCGAATATACAGTGGCATTTTATTGGCACAGTTCAGTCAAACAAGGTACTGTTTTGAAATCAGTTGAAGATGTTATAGATAAAGAGCTGTCTCCAATAATCAGTTCAGAAAATCACTGTTATAAGGGTCAATCTGGAATTGCAAAGCATGTGATGGAAATTAAATTTGAATTACTTTCACAAATTATTTTTAAGGCTAATTTTTGAAAATTTTCGTAGTTTATTGTTATCAGTCAATTTTCTGATATACCCTAACCTGGCAGATTGCGAAACTGGCAAAAATTGATAACTTGAGTTGTGTGGAGACGATCTGCAGCAAAAACACTCATCCATACTGGAAAGTGCTATTGCAAAGCATAATCGGACCTTGAAGGTTCTGGTACAAGTTAATACAAGTAAAGAAAAGCAGAAGGGAGGGATAGCATCAGAAATGGTACGTTGTTTTACTATTTCATTGTTTTTACTGATTAAATATTTGAAAAACGGTATAATGAAGATTATTTTCAAGTTAGATGGAATGAGTTTGGCGTTTTTTCTGTTGCTGAATCGAGTAGGATTTTCTGGATATTGAATTCAAAAATTTCACCAGATTTTTCGTGATTGGTTCTTCTTCACTTTGTATATATAAAATTTGCTATCAAGAATGGAAAATGCTTGACTTTTAGGCAGTAGAATTGGCTGAGTTCATTCGAACGCATTGTCCTTCGTTGAAGTTTAGTGGCTTTATGACAATTGGATCTTTTGCTCATAACGGCATGGAGACTTCCAACAATGATTTTAAGGAACTTTTCGAAATACGGAGAACGTAAGTTACATCAATTTAGTTTGTAAATTTATGTATTACTTTAACCCTTTCAATTTTAATATTTCAATATTGTTATTTAGATATATCTTCTAGATTTTGTGAATTCACAAAAGAAAGTGAGAAAGATTTGGAACTTTCAATGGGAATGTCGAACGATTTTGAAGCAGCAATAATGTTGGGCAGCACATCAGTACGTGTTGGTAGCGCCATATTTGGACCTCGTCTATTGAACGGAGAGCACTGATCTTTCGACCTTATCGTTTTTGTGATTCATGTGACTCATGTAATTTCTATCAATCGTTTTGAGTATTCTGTCACTTAAAAACTTCACAATATTTCTGCATTAGTCTTTTGTATTGTTTCATGAATTTAATCTGTATTGATATTATTATTAAATTCTTTTAACATATTTACGTTACTTTCTTCTAACATATTTACGTTACTAAGAGGTTTTTAATTTAATTCAAGGTTTTAAAAAATTGTGCTTGATTAGTCAATACATTGTTTATATTTGAATTTACTATATAAGATGATGCAAAAATGTTTTCATAAGTTTTGTTTCAATTTTATGGATATACCTGAAGGTTTAATAATATATTTTCTCGACATTTCTCAACATTTTCCTTGCTTGTAGAGAAGGGCTCGTTGCATCCAAAATTAATGCCAATCATTGTAAGTCCTGTTAAATATTTGATCTCTTAATATGAAACAGACTTGTTATGACATTTATTTTTCTTTAAACTGGCGTTCCTAAATTTGAAAAGCATAATGGACTGAGTAATGGTAATTGGCTGTTGGCATATATTCTAAGAAAAAAGTACAGGATGCTGGGCGATCATTAATTTTATGAGCAAAACGTCGGAAGATTTTGTTTTTCAACATTCTAAAATTATAGTTGTAAGATGAGAAATGGATATAAACGTGAATCACTCATGCGGAAATATGTCAAAATATTTGTTGTCGTCTTCCTGTACTGGTAAACTAATGGATTTGAGAAAACTTTGAAAATTTTTACAGTAATTCAGGTTTTTTGATAAACTTTCTAAATTTTGTTCAGATGAAAGTATTGGGGACATTGTTTGTTTAGGTTGTGTTCAATAGGTCTCGTATTTCTGAACAAGTATTTGCTTAGCAATGAGTCACTTAAGGTAAGTATTTCTTATTACTGTGGAATAAAGACTCCTGTTATAATTTGAGAACAAGATATTATCTGTTCGATATTACAGATAAGAATTGAATACCTTCTAACACTGCCTCTATATAATCTCTAAAATTTTAAGTTCTGAATTGTCTGAGAAATGTTCTAAATTTGCAGCTCAATGCGCCGTTGTTTGTAACTTGGTATCAATGTTTTGTGACGGTAGTGCTTTGTTATGTCTTTTATTGTCTTTCTAAACTGTATCCATCGTTGTTTTCATTTCCATTCGTGACGTTTGATCATCGGATTTCGAGAGAGGTATATATTTATATATTTCAAAATTTAGTAATTAGATACAATAAATGTTATTGATTTTTGTTTTTAGCTTTTTGGACTTTTATTACAACATTTGAATGAGAACCTGGATGTATCTAGGATCTGTTCTGCCTTTAAATTTCTCATAAAATTTAGCCGTTTTCCTCCCAGTATATCCACTTAAGTTTTGATGTTTTATTTCTAGGTGTTGCCACTGTCCTTGGTATTTGTTGCAATGATAACTACGAATAATCTTTGCTTGAAGTATGTCGGTGTTTCATTTTATTATATTGGAAGGTCTCTTACTACTGTTTTCAATGTGGTGAGTGAAATATGAAATATAAATGTTACTGCTTCCAGTGTGATACAAAAGAAAGTACATTTCAATTACAGATGAAAGCGGTTGCAAAAAGATAATTATTACTTGAATTTAAAATAATGCAGAATGATGCATTGGACTGAAAATTTTTTCTTGGCTATGGTCGATAGTATTTTTAATGAACATTCAAATTATAATTGATACCAAATCTTAACTTTAACTGTAGTTGATTTAGGTATGTTCTTATATTATTTTGGGCCAACCAACATCACTGAAAGCGATTCTGTGCTGTGCCGTAATTATTGGAGGTTTTCTTCTCGGCGTGGACCAAGAAGATGATGCGGGTATACTTATATTTACTTTCGGCTGAGAAATTTTTGTAATATATTTTCTTTCGTTAAGATGGGTTTTGGCTTCCAAAATCGTTAAATTGCAATAGATATTTTTTCTGTAAAATTTAGCTTTCATAGGAACTTTATCCATTACTGGTGTTATCTACGGCGTAGCAGCGTCAATGTTTGTTGCTTTGAATGCCATCTATACACAGCGAACTCTTCGATCAGTTGGTGATAGTATTGCGCATCTCACTTTGTAAGCTAAATAAATCATTAAAATATCAAGTGATGAAGCATCAAAGCAAAATTAAATATTTCTTCTCCTTGGATGACCAAGTAATAATAACTGCAGCGAATCAAAATAAATTATATAAAAGAACTTGAATAGTTCCAAAATTTCGTCATCCTTATAACTCCGCATATTTCCAGATACAACAATATTAATGCATTAGTGTTATTCCTACCTGTCATGTTGTTTACTGGTGATATTAGTGAAGTATTTTGTTTCCGTTACTTATCGTCCTTACGATTCTGGATCATGATGACATTATCTGGTATTTTCGGGTTTTTAATGAGTTATGTTACCGGATGGCAGATTCAGGTAGATATTTGCCGTTTAGATTTCATGAAATGATAATTTAGCATTTTTACCTACTAGTTCCAATTATTTTGACGATTTCATTATTTAGATAACATCACCTTTAACACATAATATAAGTGGCACCGCCAAAGCAGCAGCACAAACCGTCATTGCCGTTGTATGGTGGAAAGAGATGAAATCAATGCTTTGGTGGCTAAGTAACGCAGTTGTTCTCGGTGGTTCAGCTGCATATACAATAGTTAAACGAAAAGTTAGATCTTATTGTTATTCATGTTGATGTTTCTTGGTATGCATCATCAAGAGTTTGTTCAATTGCAAAAAACTGAATTTTGAGTTTAAGACGGATAAAATTCTGTTTCAGTTTAAATGATATCCATCAACTTGCAATTAGTTCTTTTTTCGAGTATAAATAGCCGTACTTCTCGTATGTGCTTTGTTTTATAGGAAATGATTGATAAGTACGAGACTAATAAATCTAAATTGAATGAAAATATCGAGCGGCAGTCTGTGCTCTTCGGTTTCAATGACGAGAATGGAACAGTATAATCAAATAATACGTCGGTTTATATGAGTTTTTACAACAAATTTCACTCCTTTTATGCTGCTTTTTATTGTATACTAGTATATTTTTTATTTTATGTTTGTACTTCGCAATATATATTCTTGTTTTCTACCAATTCGTTTTGAGGTGACTTGTCTCCAACACTAAAAACCCACTCAAATAACAAACTAAACGACTATTAGCAATATGATAAAACTCACCAATAAAATAAAACATTAAAACAGGAGTATAGCCATGAGATAACATCATAATCAAAGCCATAGATTTTCCGTAATAAACCATACTTAACTCAGATAACAAAAGAAAACCCATATGACGAATAGAAGAATAAGCCGCCAAAGACTTACAATCACTTTGTACTATACAAATAAAAAACAAAAAATCATACTAATCAAAGAAAAAAATTAAAAATTCAAAACTATAATAATTAAAAGACTTACTAATACGATAAACACCAGTACCACCTAACTTTAACATAACACCTGCCAAAATCAAGTTTTTAATAAACATTTAACAATACACCAAGTTCAAAAATAAAAATTTAAAAAACAAACAACACAAAAATAATTTACTAAAATAGAAATTATAAAATAGTTAAAGAATTAACTAAAAAACAAAAAACAAAATAAAAAAATATATGCAAACAACAAAACATTTACAAAAAAATTCAAAACAAACAAAAAAGAAATAAAAATAACTTAAACTATAACAAAACAATAAACAGAAATAGAAATACGTTATATCAATAACAAAAAAAATATATTTAATTTCGTAAAAAAATATATATCCAAATTTTTACATTTCAATTCTATTTATAATAACAACATCTACTGATATGCAATACCAAATAATAAAAAAATAAAATTTTCCAAATCTTTTAGACCACAACTAAATATTTTACCAATAAACTAAAAAATCAAACCAATAAAAAATTAACACATCAACCCTTTCAACACTCCATAGAAGTCAACTCAAGAACAATAGGCATAAAACTATGATTAGCCTCACAAATCTCAGAACACTGACCATAAAATAAACCAGAACAAGAAAAATTACAAGTAATCTTAGTCAACAAACCATTCAAAGCATCCATCTTAACAAAACACTTAGGAACAGCAAAAGAATGAATAACACCACTAGAAGTATCTGCAACAGTTTGTTTTTGAGCTCATTAATGGACTCCTTTGCAGAGATTTTTTAAAAATGCTTATTGAGTGTTCTGGGATCTGATCATTTGCACAGATTTTCAAATAAGGGGAAAGTATTTTGCATCTTGTTAATATGCTTAACTTTTCCTGATAATTTTCTTTTTTTTAATCAAGTGAATGGAAGATTTCTATAATTTGAAATGCTTTGGTCTAAAAGGTTTTCAGAAGTAGATTTTATGACTGGGATCGATTTTTTCGAAGCGCAGTTGGAAAATATGATTTCATGACGCTTGATATGCTTTGCCCTTAATTTATTCAGATTAATCCTTATACGCATAACAGTAGTGGTGATGGTTCATTGTTAGGAAGCAATATTATACTATTGCAAATTTATGAAGCTAGGGATTTTGTCCAGAGGACAGATGAAATAAGGTGCCACGCAGACAGTATCTTTATCCTTGGTCTCGTCTAAATTCATTTCGAGAATTCACCGTATAAACACTCATACAAATGCAAAGGACATGTTAATTCTTATTGTAATCTATGCACATGTTTTTGTAAATTTTAAATAAGTGAAGAATTTTTTTCTTTACATGATTTATTCTGTTCATTGCTTCTAGACTCGCTTCAGCGACTGTACTTTCTGTGATATAGCGGTATACATTAATTTAACATTACTTCAGAATTTTCATAGTGTTGGATTCCATAACGAAAATATCACTAACTGACAGTCGAATATGCGTCAGAGATCCAAAATGCACCGAAATGATACCTTCTTTTTCCAGGAAACTGCATTGGTTTTTGCTCATTCTACGCGCAGATCGTAAAACTAAGTTATAGACCAAATTTGGCAGATGTAATGAACAGTTTTGTAAAGCATTTGAGGATTTTTTTTTTTTTGATGCAGATAGATCTGGACAAAGACTATTACGAAAACAAATGCAGTAGTCCTTCAGGTAATCATAGGTAGAATGGAATAAAAACAGGAAAGTTTAGTGGGGACATTTTTATGGTCTTTTACAGCTTTACCGGTTTGGTTTCATTTTTATTTTTAAACACTTCGCCTTCAAGCAAATTTTTTCATAAAGAGTGCATTATGTGAAAAAATGTAACTTTACCGCGTTAGTTTTATTTTGCAAAAATTGTGTCAAAACAGAATTTTAATTTAAAAAATTAAAAAAACTTGATTAAATAAATTTTAATTAAAGAATTAAAATGCTATTTTGACACAATTTTTGCATTTTAATTAGAGTTCGAATCTGGAAATGTGTAAATCCACCGATCTTTACTGCTGTATCGTAAATTTATTTCTCAGTCACTACATTGACAAATCTTAATTGTGCCACTTCTTTTTCTTTAAGATCTTGATTGACTGCATATAAAATATTCAAGATTTTCATCACGTGCCTTTTACCTTTGAAATTATGGACGCCTCTGCAATCTTCCAAGGATTTCTGTCGAGAGATTAGCTCGCTGATAATTTGTCTTCAAGGAATTATGTTCATAAAATCTTATGTGTACGTCCGCTAATAATTTAAGGTTATCATGGAATTCATTCGATGAATGGCTGGATTAACTCAGTATAAGCTTGACAAAAACTATGAAAAAATGAAGCATTTAGAGAACGAATAATAGCCGGTATCTCTATGAATGATTTCGACACTAGAAATGAAAATAAACTGTCGAATATTTACAGCACAATACATGTCCTTGTCCAAAAATCAGAAAGAAACTCAGACATCTGGTGTATCTTAGCTTCGCAGCATATTTAGAATTCAGGTGACAGAACGGATAGCGTTCGATTATTCGTGGCTAGCAGCTAAGCTAAAAAATGGAAGAATTTATCATTTATAGTTATTTCATTATTTATATATCACGAACATTGACACGATAAAAAATTCTGTTGCTGTCGAAAGATCCATAAAGTTTTCCGAAACCAAAATCACTCCCGCTACAAGATTTAAGGTCACACTCCCCGTGAAATTCGAAGCGAATCTAAAAATTGTAAAGTTTTAATGCGTGCCACCAAAACACGTCCGTGAACAAATACATGGAAACGAATAATCCTATACAATTAAAAAATTTCGGATCACCATTTAAACAGCAACTGATCGCAATTTCACTATTTCAACTTGCCGTTCAAAATATATCTAGCAGGTCGTGTCAACATACTTTACCTAGTTTCGCGACCTTCTCCGGTAGCTATCCGGAACTCCTCACTTCTAACGTTTTTGAACAATTTTTGAAATCCTGAATATTGATTACTGCAGGAAAACGTATCCAAATATAATAATAATGCTTTGAATACGACGAATTGCTTCCCGCCAAAAAGAAAAACAAAAATTGACGATAAATTCTAAATGCTATTAGTCTGAAGATATTTAAACAAATGTATGATTCCCTTCAACAAATTTTTAAATAGCGTGAAATACAGCATTAATAAGTAGTTGATTTCTTGATAGATTTGTTTTTCACAGTGAACTTATAATTTTATTATTCGAATTCTTGTAATAATAATTTTTTTGGTGAAAGCGATCAGGATCGACGATTGGTATTCACATTTATAGCATTATGTAAGCTGATTGTCCAAGACCTTGTTTTAGGCATCCTTTTACGAATAACGTACGGTAATTCTAACAAACGTTTTCTTCCCTAAAATCCGTAAAATATGAAAACAAAATTCAGTGATGGAAATGAATTAAAAGTGGAAACAGTATCTTGAAAAAATTACATCTTGATAGGTTTCTAATAAAGCAATAAGGGTTCTTGTGGTTGCAACTGCCGTAGCGTTACAAGTATGAGCGAATTTTTCCGTACCACTCGAATCACGATATTTAATGCCTGAAGCATTATCAGAAAAATGCTTCAAAAATTTTTTAAATTATTGAATCGGTAAAAAATCAATATACATAGAGCATAAATGGTGATATTTATATTCTGAACAAATGTAAAAGTGACAAAAAATACGAACTCAGTCTTCTCGCTTGATAATCAGTGCAGTTTGAAGCACTTGACACTTCACCAAACATTTTCCTTCCTGGCATCCAGGCTTCAATATCGAATTTTCGAGCAGCTGAAGCACCTAATTCTTCCGAAGGCATATCCAGGAGTCTAGAAACTAATAACATGATCATTTTATGACTAGAAATAAACTGTCAATGCATTATGTCAATTTGTCAATGGAAACCTGCAATGTAGTCCTAAGCTTGAAAAAATCGAAGTCTGTATTTTAATTAATTCATCTAGCTCCAAGTCACTGTCATTTTCATTGCAAACAACAAACATTTCGACCTAAAATTTTATAAAATGAATTCTTGAGGTGTTCTGTCATATATTGCAGGATATCTTGCAATAAGAACTACTGCATACAAAACACAATTGAAACCATGATTTATAATGTCAAACATCAAATTATTTTGTTAAATTCTCTACTGGTTAAGGAAATATTAAAAAATGAAACTTACTTTCTAAAAGTTATAACTAAGACTGCAGCGTAACCTTTAAGTTTCCTGTAATCTTTTCATACTGCTCTTCCTTTTATGAAAAAAATCTTTAACGAAAAGAAAAAAAATTAAGAACCTTATTAAATTCGTGAACTCTGTACAATTTACTTTCGATAGCATTTGTTGAAATTTCCGGTCGAAAACATCTGCTCAAAGCTTTTAGCTTGCAAGGCAATTCATCATAACCAAAAATTCGTCCTCTTACCAAACTGCTGAGTCCCATTTCTCCAAATACAAAATTCCATCTGTTTGAATGCAAAATGATCTCAGATGTTTTTTGGATTCTGACTCAACTACAAATTCAAATGAATTTAAATGTAACGAACTTTCCTCCAGGTTAGATTTCCTTGGACAAAATTATTCAAAGGAAGCTAATGATTTTAGCTACTCACATAGTTTTCTGAATTTTAACAGCAGAACTTATTGCAATGGAGCAAGCTTAAAAGACTATCAAAATATTTTTAGACTTTATTTCTACTTATTGAACCAAAAATGTAAGGTTATGCAGAATAAAAATCACCAACCCGATGTACCTGACAGACAGAAATCGTTGTATTTCTCTAGGCGATATAAAATATCCTTATCCGATCTTTGTTGTAATCCACATCCTTCAGGAATGCTCTCATGAACTATGTCTGATACAACGACCGGCCTAAAACCTTTCTGTTCCACGATCGATGAAACGTAATCAAGTAAAGCAAGCTCCAAATCCGCCAAAGGACCTAAACAACATTTATGAACAGCATCGTAACACAAACAAAATTCAAAGCTTACAAATAATCGTGAGAATCTGGAAAAAATACCGATAAATGCATAACTTCGTTCACCACAAGCATTCAATGGAGTGTAAAGAGCCTCCAAGCTTTAGCAATAGTTTCTGCAGTTTCCAAATTACCATCTTTCCGTTTCTCGCCAAAAAATCGTACAGCGCATGTATTTGACAAATTACCCTTTGCAACATTTGTATGGCACAAATTCGGTATAAGCATGGCTTCTTCGTACAGCTGTAAACATAGCATACAGCTCTTTCTACTTGAAAAGTCCATTTAAATTTGGGAAAGAAATTCACTAAGTAACCTAACGTTTTTGAGACAAAAACTTACTTTATCCCACAACAACTGATACTCCTGCTCGGATTGTTTCAGCTTTCCTGAATAACATTGGATTTGTTTCCACAGTCTATGAACCGCATCGATATCACCAATACCTTTACGACAACGTATATTTTCCTTAATCAAGCCCAGATTTTTGTCATTCAATAGAAAATCGAAATCCAGTTCTGGCCGAGAAAGAGCATTTGATATGGAATTTAGCAGTCTTCTTTTCAGCGACATTCAAACGAAAAATTCACCAGTCTTATCGTATCTCGATCTAAAAAGATAAATCTGACAACCTCCTGCAGTAAATCCATGAAAAAGGTGAAAAGAATTTAGAGACAAAGTATGCTGGTTCACAGTATCTCTTTAATTTAGTAACATTGGTTTAATTGTCACAGAATGAGTAAATGTAAGCCTTCTGGAGCAACATGGGTCCCTAACATAGTAAAGAATTTGCCTTCCGAAAAATTTACGTTATATGAATTTCTCTCCTTTCATTGGTATTCCTCATCTTAATTGTCGTCCGCAGCACACTCGTGACTTTATCACTTATAAAGCTTAAGATTTCCCCGTTCTTTAATCAGATCTATGGAACTTTTAATCCTAGCAATCTTAGACCTCACAAACACTTTCATAACCTTGCTCAAACTCATCAGTCAATGTTTCAGAAACTATAGCTAAGCAAGTGATAACAAAAGAACAGACTCTTAACAGTGGGAAACGTCGCCCTCTGAATCGAACCCTCGGCGTAATACACATGTGTTGTAACACCTTTTACAAAGCACTTCCTACTCTGACCAACTCAACGCTGCAACGGTCGCTTTGGATCTCGTCCAAACTTTCAAACTCTGAGGCGAATTTCAAACAATTTTTGTGGTGCATTGGAAGCGTTGTGAATAGAAAAATTAGTGGGGTATATTTGCGTTATATTTACGGTAAGCGAGTCTACTGGGAGCGGGTGTGCGTGATGGTGGTACGTTATGAATGTTTCGAAATCATGTAGGCATTTAGAATTCATATACATCTCTACTATAATGCTACTTAGTTTAACGACAAAAAAACTTTGTAAATTGTTGTTGTTGGATATGTTAAACGTGGTGTGCATCAGATTTCACTTTTTTAATGCTTAAATCTACAGAACGTGACTATACATTTGAAAATATAATTTGAATATTTCCGTTAGGTTAAATTTGTATAACATAGAAAGATAGAATTATTATTTCATGATTTAGTGTGTCTGCTCTAAATTAAGTATTCCATTTACGCACTTCATATTAGTCGAAGTGATTTGCACCCTGACTTTTGAAATGATTAGAAATCCTATCTTATTCATTTCTTCCTATATTCTTGTACTACCTCATATATTTAATTTGTTGCCCCTTCACTTAATTATAGTGTATTATATTTACCTTCGCAACATATGGCGAAAAATCTCTAGTGATGTATTCTGATTAAAATTACAGATGTTGGTAGCTTCATTTCACAATTCGGTTACTACTGACAATAATGATTTGGCGTTTACTTCGCCATACGCAGCTTTGGAAGGCTTATATGCTTTGCATGATGAACTAGGTTCTGGTGGTTTTGGCAAAGTACGCTTGGCAACACATTTATTAACCTCACAGAAAGTCGCCATTAAGATCATCGATAAGTTCAGAATCAAGGTTGAATATTTAATTTGTATTGCTTTCTACAATTTTTTCAATAGTATTTTTATTGATGAGCAATCAGATGGATATGAAAAAACTGAAAAAAACACTATTTATCTGTATGAAACGGCACATATTCTAATATGATGGTTATCTCCCAAAAATTGACCGGAATATCCGATCACATTTTGTAATTAGTATTGCTCGATTTTATCTATACTTGACAGGATTAATATCCTAGAACTTTCAAGGTATAGGAAAGACCCTCTCATTTTTATCCGTTTAAAAATAAAGCGATTCGACCGATTCAGAATCCACCAACAGAATGGTTGTAGATGAGGCGAGTGATAATGTGAAACTCTCTGAGGACTCTTATGCAACGATGCTTGTGATGCAATGTGTAATTAAAAGCATTACATGCAGACTGTCAGATCTATTAATTTTGATGGTAGTAACAGCAATGAATTTTAAGAATTCAGAAAGAATGAATTCGATTGAAGAGGTCTAATTTAAGGGATATAAATAAATTATATTTCGACCAAAAAAATAAAGTTATTCGTTAAGAAGGAAGATTTATGTCGAGTAAGAACAGAGTTGGACGCATTGAAGCTATTATCACACCAAAATATATGCAAACTATACCAGTGTATTGATACACCCTTAAAATTTTTATTGTTATGGAGGTTTGTTATTATACTTGTTATTTATAATGTTTAACTTGATCAGCTCTTATGCTAAAGCTTGAAATTTCCGGAAAACTAATTTTTCTGGATAGTGAAATTCTATTTCAGTATTGTAGTGGTGGTGAGATGTTCGATTATATTGTCAAAAAGAGCGGTTAGAAGAATCCGAAGCGCGTCATTTTTCCGACAACTTGTTCAAGCTTATCGCTTATGTTCATAGCATGGGATTTGCCCACAGGGATTTGAAGCCTGTTAGTTTCGAGAATAATCATTTTCATATATGTTTTTCTAGTGCTGAAAATATGAAGGCGAAATCAGTGATCAGCAGATTTCAGATTTTTTTCTTCTTAGGAAAATTTGCTATTAACCGAAGATTTGCAATTAAAACTCATTGATTTTGGTCTTTGCGCTAAGCCAGAATTTGGATTATGTGATTTTCTGCATACGTGTTGTGGCTCACCTGCCTATGCTGCTCCTGAACTTATCCAGGTAATATAGTTGTTCATTAGTTTTTCATTATTAAATTTAATTTACAATAAGGTTTTGCTTTTAATGCTGAATCGCACAAAATCCACTGTAGGGGCTGCTGTATAAAGGACATCAAGTTGATGTATGGTCGATGGGCGTTCTACTCTACACATTACTTTGTGGTTGTTTACCATTTGAGGACGATAGCGTCCAGAAGTTATACATTAAGATTGCAGTATGTTACTATTGCGAATTGTTTTCAATCATTAAGTTAAGAAAATTCTTCTGTGTTAGATATTTTCGGTGTACAAATTATTGCAATGTTTTCATTGTTTTTGGCTTCAGACTGGAAGATATTACGAACCAGATTATCTGAGTCCTCTTAGTAGAAACTTACTGAAATCTTTATTGCAAGTGGATCCTGAGAAGCGCATCACCATTTCCGAACTGATTGTCCATCCGTGGATTAATAAAAATATACTCATACATTGAAATGGAAATCTGTATATGATGTTAGTATTTCAAATATTTCAACAAATAGGTTGTAATTACGGCATAATTCCTGATTTAAGTTTAATGCAAGCTAAGATTAAAGAAAAATATCGTCGACGAAGAAGTGATCAGAGAACTTGCTTCTCATTTTGGTCGACCATTTAACGAGATGGAAGTCCTTGTTAAGGAGGCAAGTTTTTAGATTCGTTTAATTTTTATTAGCGATTTACTTTTATTGTTACTCTTTACTTTTATTTTTACAATTCACTGATAGTCTGTTGTTAACTTCACCTTGTTATTTTAGTGGAAATTTGACTATCTGACTGCCACTTATCGTCTGCTGTTGCAACAGAAGAGACGTGGAATGAATTTCGTCTTGCCAGTACTTAAGCCTAGAGATGGAACGGTATGATAAAATTTAGTTTTTCATTGCGAATCTGACCTCTTCTTCGTTCTGTTAGTATTTACACAAGAAGTGGTTTAATATTTCTCTTTTTCCTAGAATTTTTGCATCTCTCGGTTTAAACAGTTTTCTGAAAAATTTAGGCTAGTCCAAAGCAAATTGTTTTGGGCTCTCAAACGATACATGCCTCATTAGATAACGATTTAAATAATTCTGGCTTGGACGAAAATGATTTAATGATAGCGGAAGCAAATGGGACTATGCCAAAGGCAAATAGCTCTGGGAAGTCATTTGAGAGAAACAGTGCCATTTCTTCTGCAGCAACGCAGCACGACAAAGTTTTTTTACTTTTTTGCCAAGATTTTCGTTGTTTTTGGATCTATTTAGCAAATATTTGATATTGTCGATTTTTACTTTCATCGGTTTCCCAGTTTAGAATTTATCTTATGCTTACGCAATGCTCAATATGCCTTCTACTCACTCGGAAGCTCACCCAAGCAACGTATTGCGTGTGGCATTTGCCAAAAGAATGAGTCTGCTAGTACACAACCAATTCATGCTACGCCAGCACAAGATCGAAGCAAGCCTCAAGTAAGTTTTATGTATGATAATAATGCAGAAGATCATGATTTAATTTTTTAGATAATCTTAGAGCTAGAAATTGGTTGTACTGTACGAAATCCATAGATATTTCAGTGTGGTGTTGGTTTTGATTCTCGTTTTTATTATCGTCCAAACGACAAAGAAAATTGGCATCCAGTCACTACAAGAATGCATGCTCCAATGAAAGTAAGTTTATGATTTAAATTTCTTTACAGATTGGGAGAACTATTTCATGATAGAATTTGGACAGTTTAAGAATTCGGGATTATTTTAGAGTCAACAAATTAGTTTAATTGTTTTTTTATGAAATTTATTCTTAAAGCAGTACAGTTGACTGCTGATTATGTTCTTATCTAGAACAGGAATTTCACATGCAAAACAAATTTATGGGAGGAAAGAAGAAGAGGCAAATGTTAAGGAAGGCAATTTTTGTGTTGTGATTTCTGTTCCATTCTAGTTTTTGCTGAATGGAAGAAATCGCTTCATTGTGAAGTCGAAGCTTTACATCTTATTGATAATATTTTTTTATATCTCATCTTAAAACTCTAGCGTTATATTATTTTTCTATATATTAGAATCTATAAGTAATGCACGATAGAAGTTCTAAGATGTTCGAAATGAGCTGGCGATGAGGATAAATCGCAACAATCTTGAAAAAGTATGATGTTGATGTTCAGAACGGATATCTGAGCTAGCAGGTTTCGGTTTTTAGATTTATGATCAGTGCAAATTCCAAGTAATAAGATTATCGAGCTAAACATACATGTTTTATGGCTTGACTGAAGCTCTTTACAGATTTACGATGAACTTCCAAGAAGTAATCTCTGTGCAACACCGATGAGAATCCCTCTTTCTTGTACACCCTCTACAAAGATGAGGTCCGTATTAGCTTCAAAGTCAACTATCCGATGGTTTAGTTAATTTTTTGATGTGCTTTATAAAGTCATGTCATTTCCAGATCGCGATCTATGGAACGTAATGAAACTTCACCACATACTCCTGTACAGGGTTTTACAATATGTCAAGTACATACCCCACGATCATCATCTAAGACACCGCGTCTTCGTCAGCGAGTTTTCGCATCACTGGAACGACAAGCAGATAAAATGATCAATTTGCTGACACCGCGCAAAGTTAAAAATAACCAACCAGAAATGTTGAAGCAAACCAAGGTTCGTTTTCGTAAGAGTATTAATAACTCAAAAATTGTGCATTCCAAATTAATTAAATTTTTATTCTGTTAGTGCTTTACTTCCTTCTTTGTTTCATTCTTAAATGTAATCTATTATGTACTTAATAGGTAAAAAAATTTTTCAGACAATGGTGAATGTGTCAATTACATCTTCCAAGAATCCAGATCATGTACGTCGCGAACTCATGCGCGTTTTTGCTGAGCAAAACATTGTAACAGAACATCATGGGTATTAAAATTGACTTATATCATGAGTGCATTTTTTAGATGATGTCAGTTTTAGAATCAAACGTTTTTTTGTGTTTTCCAATTTGCTAATTAATATAAGCTATAAAATGTTCTGTTCCTCATGCTCCTGTTTAGTAATTCCTTATATTCATTCTAGGTGGAAAATATCTGGTCGGAGAAAAGATGAATTTAACCGGATGATGACTGTAGAATTGGAAGTAGTTTGGATTGAAATGGGTAATAAGGAAAAACTAGTAGGTGTTAAACGAAAACGGCTCAATGGTGATGCTTTTCTGTACAAAAAGTTTGTGAACAAGTCCTTCAATTAGCCGGTTTATAATTCCAGTTACAGCCATGCGCTGACATAGAATTGTTGAATTGCAGTAAAATTGTCGAAATATTTTTTGATTGTTAACACATATAAAATTACGAGATTTGGGTTTGGAAATGGTTTGTTAACCATTTGATAAAAATATTGAATTGCACTAAAATCAATGAAACATGAGTTTTTGAGTGCTGTTTGTCCTTTTTTTTCAAATGTTCTTACTCGGTTTTATGAAAGTTCCCCGTCTCCGGTATGTTGGGACAGTCGTGCAGTTGTTTGACTTGTAAAGTTGATTTTGTATTTGTGTAGCTGTTTTGCTTATGTTGATGGTTTAATAGCACCATGGCGATCTTTTCTCCAGTGTCATTAGCATTTTTGTAGTGGATCTCAAGCTTTAGTATTACGGTTTTTGTTTTAACCATGCGTTGTTCTCAAAATTTCGTATAATTGATCTTAAGCGGAGAATAGTGTGGTTTAAATTTTAACAACAATTTATATCCATCTCGTTATAAATTCTCGCCTTCTTATGAAATGCAATATTAGCTTTTCAATGTTTAGTTTATTCAGTCAAGTTATCAAAAAATGGTTAACTTTACTGAATTTGTTGTGTTCATCTCTTCTCGCTGTTTTCAATGGAATTTTTCACTTGCATCTACAGAATGTTCATTGACTTGATAATAATCTGATCAAGAAGTCAGTATTCCTTCGTTATTAACTCTTGGTTTGCTTACTTTCTTATATTGTTCTGAAAGAATATTTAAGTTCCTTTATTGTACTCCAGCAGAGTGTATTCCGGGTAACGCATCTTTTTCACTCATTTTCGTTATATTAAACCTATATTAAGGTATACAAATCTTGAAACATATCGGAAGCATAGCGTGTTCTATATTTCGCATTTGATGCGTAACAGAAATTATATTTTACATTGTTTGCTTTCTTTATTTAAATTTATGAATTGTTTCGTTTCGTTGTTGATTTCATTTGGAGATTTGTTAAAAAGAGAAGCAGAGGAAATTAATGTTGTCAGAACGCTTAGGTTCATTTCTTCACTTTTTTCGTGATCTCTCAGAAAAGTTTAATTTTTTAGAAAGAATTCTTGATAAGGAGGAATGTAGGATCAGTTAAATGAGAGATGTGAAGTTCGAGACTTTATACACGATTCCCAAGTTGGAATTGTTGAAAATCCATGTTATTTGTTCTATAGAATTAGTGACGGGAAATAGAAACAATCTATTACTGTGATTAAGGGACCAATTGAATGGAACCAGACATCGAATCGTGCAACAGATTTATTGTCAGAAAGGTATTATACGGAATTATTTTGTTCTGACCTTGTTTTATCCTTTTTGGTCTAGTTTTAGCAGAGGTTTTTCTTTTTAAATTTAAGTACTAGAAACTGTTAAGGCACCACCAACTATTCGATATATTCCGAATTTTATCACCGCGGAAGAGGAGAAGTTTTTACTTTCCAAAATATATTCGGTGCCGAAACCGAAATGGCAGCAACTGCTGAGCAGACGCTTACAGAATTGGGGTGGTGTTGTGGGCAAAGGATTTCTGATTGCGGATGGCTTTATTCCTCCGGTACATTTTAATACATTTCATGGAGTCGCAATCTGCCGAAACACTCGTTTATGCATTTGATAGATTATCGTAGATAACATTTCATATTGGTTTAGTAAAAATAGATTCGGTAGGTGGAATTTCGAGACCAGATTGTTATGTTTGTCTAACTTTATAAAAGTACTAAATATCATAAACTTCCCTAGTGGCTTGATTCCGTTATCGACAAGCTAATGGCACTTGGTGATACTTTCCCTTCAGATAAACGTCCAAATCATGTGTTGGTTAATGAATATCTTCCTGGACAAGGCATTATGGTTTGTTCTAATTTTATTAAAGATGTTCGTTAAATTTTTGCAGTTTCTGATTCCTAAAAATATACAAATTTTGCTGCTGTTAAGATTTAGATAAATAATCACAACACTATATTCTTTTTTAGGCACACACGGATGGTCTTGCTTTCTATCCGATGGTTACTACAATTTCGTTAAGTAGTGACACACTTATTGATTATTATAAACCTATAGATCTAAAGGTTCAATTCATTATGTCCGTTTTTAAATCTTGCTAATTCGACGTTTGGGAAATCAGAAAAAGGTATAAATGAAAGAATGAAGTTTTTCCAGCGAAATAACGTCAAGGAAGAGCGTTATCTTGGTTCTATATTCCTTGAGCGACGTAGCTTAATTCTTGTTAGCGATGATGCATATACAAATTGTTTGCATGGAATTGCGGATCGACCATTTGATGTCATCTCCAATCATATTTTCAACCTTGAGAGTATCAACAGACACATCGGCGAAGTCATGAGTCGTGATCTCAGGTCGAGCTTAGATTTGAAATTAGGTTTTTCTAAAATGCGCCAAAAATACGACCGAATTGTTAACAGTATTTGAGATATACGACGTGAATTTTTTTCAATGTTATCTTATACAGTCGTATTTGGCATAAGTGTCATCATTGGAGAATATGTTGCACTGAATAATCAAACGATAATTGTTTACTGTTTTAGGGTATCGTTGACAATTCGCAATATTCCAAAAGTGAACAAAATACTGCAACTGGTCTGACCTTGAGACAACAGTTTTCGTTTAAATTTTCGGACAGTTTGGATCATTTTTTCGTTCCATCTCTGTTTAAAACATTGTTTTTTTCGCTATTTTGAAATAGAGTTTTTTTTTTTTTAAGTAAAAGCAATCTACTAATTTTGCTTCTGTCTTAATGTTCTTTCGCTGGATCACAACGTTTATGTAACTTCAACTCATTCTACTCATTTGTATTTGCATGTGTGATGGGAATTCAGTTTTGAGATTTTTTATTATCTTTCAATATTTTTGAATGCATCACTGTTATCGTAGTAACAAAGTCAAACATGAGTAGTAGTTTGCTGATTGTTTTTGAACATTTATATCGTATACAAAATAAAACAAAACTCTGAAACATATCGTACAGTTGTGGATGGACAATCAAAACTATTCTTCAGAGTTAGATTCTCGAAAAGTTATTGTTCAGAGTAGTTACAAGTTTTAGTTGCGACAAGTTTTGAGAGTTAGGATTTCTTTTCTTGGGAGACAGAAGGCAAGTGATGAGGGTGGGGAAAGCGGTCGTTTTGAAAATTGTATTCAGGATGGTAAGATTTATTGCATTTAGTAACAGTTAACGGTTCACTAGCTCCATAAACGCGAGTGCGGTAAAATTGTGTTACTTTGATTGCGCAATATGATATAGTGAACATTTGGTGCGTGAGTTGACAGTTATAGCTTGGTAGCTGATCTGTTCCTTGCATGTTTGACAGAGACTAAACACCGCAACCATATGTCATTCGCAAGCTGGCTACTATCAGCATCTTGGATTTGTGCTTTATCCGAGCGATGCCGTCTCTTGGTCTTTCGGAAATTCCTAATATGGAATAAATGAAATGAAGAAGTTGTTTATCTCTTTGTGAGTGCTGCGGAATATTCCATTCAGGAAAAATGAATGTAACTATTTCGCATTTGAGGATGATATATTTAGCTATAAATGAACGAAGTAATTAACTAGGCATAATTTCGCGCTGAAAGACAGTGGCAGTTCGAGACTTAGTTTTTAACATTGTAGAGAAATATTACTGTTCAAAAATTAGAATTCTTAGGCCAAGTGATTGCTAACAAATAAGTTGAAATGTGTTAACTATTTTGAAATGTGTATTGCCAGCTTTTGATCACTGTTGAGTCGGTTATTATTTTTGCACATTTTGAAAAGGTGTAATATCCACTTCTTTGTTTAAATAGAAAAAACTACTGCTGACATATCTGAAAATATTTTCCATCACATTGTGACCTAAACGTACTTATTGCCATATGAAAATACGGCAGAAATTTGAGCTATTTAAGTCATCTGTTTGATGAACTTATTGACCTTTTTCTTCTTCTCTGGAGGGGTGCAACGGGAATTTGGGTTGAAGTAAGAATGTTTATAATTTGGAAATCAAGTCGACGCTTGCCTGGCCGGCAGATAAAGTAATTTGTTTATTCCAATGAATAACACAACTCATACAGTAATCAGATCCTGTTATGATCAAACTTTTCGTTTTTTAGTTGCTGCTGTTGTTGCCATTCATGAAATTTTTTGAGAAACAAAGTGATCAATTTATAATGGAGATATAAAACCATGAATTTTTCAGTTCGTCCTTACATTGGAACTTGAAATTGTCGATAAAGCAGGAAATAAGTTTTGCAGGGATTCCATTTCCAGTGATTGGGCATCTAAATTTTGAAAGAATTTCAGTTTCAGGTTGTTTATTGGTAGTATCTGAGAAATTTTATAATATTATCTGAAATAAAAAATATCTTGAATCGTCCAGAAAAATAGATGTGAATGATTCTCATGTTGATTTGCTCTGAAAGGAAATATCGGTATATAAAATGCAGGGATTGGGAACTCAACATTAGAGATCGAAAAGAATCAAAATTAAAATAACATCTAAATTTCTTGAACAAAGATCCTAGCAAAAATACACGAAAAGCATTATTGTCGAGCAAATTAAAAGATGAGGAGGAGTGGTTGAAGTTACCGTATTCTGGAAGATGCTCCAAAATAATCCATAGGGGTAATTTGACTAAAGAGAAGAGCCAACCCACTAATTCAGTTTGTTTGCATGTATATTATGAGAGCAGTAAAGTCATTGTGGATTGGTGAGATCATCTTAGTGGCCTAGTGTATTGTTAAAGCTAATCCATCAGGATTCAGAAGGACTCTGCGGTGAATCAAGTTGCTCTGTGGTAGCGGTTACTTTACGGTAATCAAATGTGCTGTAAAAGAATTAAATTAGGGTAAATTTGTTGCTAGCACTAAATCTTACGTATTTTAAATGTAATCCAGGAAATTCCTCGACAACTTTCTTCTGATCATGGATTTAGAAGCAAATCATCTGGAACAACAGGAACAGCCCCACAATCTTCCAGGCTTTCCCGGCCATTTGATTAGGTCCGACATCGTTCCTGCTATATTGGACGCTTCAGCTGTTGCAGTAACTGCATCCGCAAACATTACTGCTAATACTGTAAATAGTACAACGGCCACATCTTTACTGTTTGATAGCACATCGTTAAGTTTTGCTGCCAGCAGTGGTACCTTGACAGTAACCAGTGCTATCTGTCCGCCACCATCTAGTTCCTCATCCAGCATTTTTTCCACTACTCAACATGATATCTATCGATTACCAAATGTTGGTGCTGTTGACCAAAGTGCTACTGCTCTGAATAATATTGCAAGAAAATTGCCGAAAAGTATGGTTTATTACTAATTTAAAGTTCATTCCAAAATGCTTGAGTTTGAGCAGTTATGGAATGAGTGATTTCTTTAGATTTTAAAAAAATTTACTTATCTAAATTCATTCGTTTCTTTGAAAGTAACTAGTCATAGAATCAAAGTAACTGGAACAAATCTTTTATTCTATTAATGAAATTCAAGAGTCTTATCATCAAGAGATTTGATGAAATTTGCATATTTGTGCGTGTTGTTTGTTATATTTGCCAGTAACTTGAAAACTGTCACAAAGCTTTTAAAATCTAATAAAAATGTTGGAAAATGACTTGCGCCTAAGCAAATTTTATGACGATTCCTACTACTGATAGTATTTCGCTATTAATAAATTTTTACAGTCACTGGATCTATTCTAAACTTTTTACTTTCAAAACTTGTAATTTCTACTGCTATGATTGTATATCTTGATACTTTTTATTAAATATTGTCCTTCTTCAAGAATTTTAATCGAATGATTTGCAAACATGTAGTTTTTCTTCTAAATGCTTGGAAAATTTTATATCGTATAAAAAAGTAGCTAAGCAATATTCAAATATAAGTAGGTGTTATCAATACCGCCATTTTTTGAAATTAAAAAGAAATTTAGATAAAAGATTGCATTTTAAAGTTAGTAAAGCATTTTTATTAGAAAAATTTCGGACAACTCATCTATTATTAGTATTATTATTAAGCCGACTTGATAAACCGAAATTCTGTTAACAAATTTCGGATCATCTCTATTCTCTGATCATAAAATTTACATTAATTTTCCACTGATTCACCAAAATTCTTATGAGAAATACAAGCGCATCTATTAGAAATGTATTATGGCTTTGAATACTCCATTAGTACCTTTTGCAAATGTCCTTTGTAGTTTAGAAACTCTTCTCATTTAGCTGCTTAAAAAATAATTTGTAGTAGACGACGACAAAAAAGAGTATGATGCATCATCGGGAACTATTGAATGTGATGGAAATTCGAATGCATCTCCGGATACTTGTTTAATCAGTAGTCAGAAACCACGCAGACAACGTACCCATTTTACAAGTCATCAGGTAAATTCATGATCCTCAAGTTCTGTATTTTCTCTTACTATCATCAACACTCTAATTCAAAAATATGAAGTCGAAGAAAAGCCTGGTTTAAATATATTTAAAACTAAAAAATATTTAAAATTAAATTTTAAGAATTGCTTATTTCATGCTATTTTGAAACGATTGCATCTTATGAACAATATTTCCTCCTACGGTCTTTATAATTTTAATAATTGGTAATTTACCTGCAGCTAACAGAGTTGGAAAACTGGTTTTCACGAAATCGTTATCCAGATATGGCTACAAGGGAAGAAATTGCATTATGGATTAGCCTTACAGAACCACGAGTTCGTGTAGGTTCCTAAAAAAATTTTCATATAATTCAAAATTAAATAATTATATATGAACGACTGTTCCTACTAGAAACAGAGATGTGATTTTTGATAATTTCTGAAAGTTTCCATCATTCTTTTTTTTTGGAAAAAGGACTTTTATTTGCGTTAAATTAGCTACAATCGAAACAATGTCTTCACCTCAAAATCTTGAAATATGTCAGTTCTCAAAACCCTATAATTGAAATGTGTAATTTGTGTCACTTCTAATGAATTGAAATCCCAAGCGGCCGCAGACCACGTCTTTCTTTTTGATTAAACTAACACACTATCAATGTATCATTGGCATCACAGTTATTTCTATGATTTCATTACCCTTAAAATCATTATTACTATCGTAGCCCTTATCATTACGGTAATTATTACTAAAAATATTGTCATCCTTATCAGCATGTCGATACGTCAGCATAGTCAACATCATTATTGCCAAGGAACATCAACGACAACTCAATTTTAATTAGAAATTTGATTTCTCTACATTCGCTTACCATATTATTGATCTGATTAATCTTGTTGCTTGCTTCACTTTAGTCTATTGTTCCTAAAAATCAGTATTGAGCGAATACTCATATCCTTAAAATTTAGGATCGTAATTTGCGGGTGATATCTTAAAAACAAACATATTTTCAAACAAATATAAATTGAAAAACAGAATAAAATATTTTGCAAATAGCCAAGGGTCTTTCAAAGTTTATGGTAACTAATATTTTAAAAGTCTAGGCATAGGGTTCGATTTTAAGTACAGATGAATGAGCGTTGTCTTTATTGGCATCTGAAAGCATAACTATTAATTCCTTTTTTATATTTCTTACTATTGCATTAACATCATCTGAAAATTTCGATTTTTAAGCCTTATGAAAATGTTTATTAGAATTATGAAATAGAGCTAGATTTTGAAAAGTTAATGCTTAATTAACTTTTCAAAAGAAGTCGAAACTTGATGAAGATCAGGTATTCAATTTCTTTTACCTTTCCTAGTTTTCTTGATACAAATCTCTTGATAATCTTTCTGCTCTTGCATGACAATATCTATCATTGTTTAATACTGTTAATTATCTAATAAAGTTTATGGTTAAATTGAAACAATTTACATACTATTTGTGTTCCCTGTTAATTCCAGTTTTAATCAAATTATTGAGTAGTTAGAATAAGTCGATTGTGCTTCCTTTTAGGTATGGTTTAAAAATCGACGAGCAAAATGGCGTAAACGAGAACGTCATTTGTTAACTCCTGATTTCAAGAGCTTCCAACCAACCGGTTGTTTCCCGCAAGCCCTTTTACCAACTCATCCGCAGGTGAAAACGTTCTTATATTAATTTAACTAAAGCTTATTTCTTTTATTTATCCTCACTTTCGTTATTAAGAACTCTTATTTTAATTATTCAAAAATTTATTTGAAGGGTATATTGAGCGTCAAAATTTTATTGCAGCTCGACGATGTTTATGGTTCCTCATCTTGGCAAAGTTACTCTACGAGAAATCCAAACACCGCTTTTGGTTGGGCCTTAAAAACACAGGTTCCATTTTTAAAAAGGGCTATAGAAATGACATTTCTGTAAGTTAAAATAAATTAGCAAATCAAATTAAATTTTCTTTAACCCTTAAAATATTAGATCGACTCACAACTCATTCTATTTCTTCAAGATCTGTGGTCGTAAATTTCTCATTATTTAGAAGCTGAATTCTAATTTATAGGGACCGCTGCAACATACTTTCCCTCAATTAATGACTTCAACTTCGAACAACGTGACAGCTTTGCCTCGCTTTGCTCCCGCTCAACCGCCATTTTACGCAGCCAGTACTACAAACACCAATAATCTAATGTCAAAAGATGATAAATTCAAGTTACACTCTCAAGCATACTGTTCTTCTGCCATACACATGCCTAGTACCGGCAGCCATTCTCAACAGCCTAGCAGCTTTTCAGTCCAGTCATACCAATACAATGGTCCACTGTAAAATTACAGTTTAGGATTGTCGTGCAACCATAGAAAGCATCACAGGAGCCTTCGTGATAGATATTGTGATACTAACAAACTAAGAAATCAATCTACTTTCCATTTTCAGGAACTTCATTTCTTCGTTTCTTGTAAAACTGGAAAAAAAACTTTCTGTGCAGCTGCAGCAATCCATTATTCTGCATTTTGCTTCGCTGTAAAAATTCATCATTAATTTATTTTTGAAAAATTTTCTTTGAGATTTTAATCTCTGCAAAATTTGTGATTTCAATGTCTTTATTTCCACTTCCTTTGAATCCTGCTTACAAATTTCTTCAAAAATTAAACGCAATAACAAATTCCCGTGATTTTCCATGTTATGTAAAAATATTTCACAACCAATTTTATTATATTATCATAATCCATGACTAAATAGTCATATTTATTCCAACTGTTGAATTTACCGTATGGTTTAAATTTTTAAATAATTCTCATCATCTTCAATTTGTAATCATCTATAAAATATGACGAATTACTCATTCTCATTACCAATTAAATGATCTGAATCACACACAATTTTTCAAATCCATCATTTTTATTGCTCTTAAAATTATTCATGTTGCTTCTCTTCGAATAAAAGAGCAGACGAAAAATGCAGTTGCTAACTTATTGTACTTTTCCATAGTTTTCTGAACAGAATACTTTGATTGTTTCCAGACATAGACATAGCGTGTTTTTTGGAAATAGCTTTCGGGGTTAGATTGATAAGTGAACAATTTATTGACGAAAAAAGATTGGATTACGGTTGCCAAGGAAGCAGTGTAATATCTTATTCAATATCCGTCAAGGAACACACATATTTTGTCTCATAAATCCTTTTGCAGTAAAATCTTAGGAAGCATAAGAAGTGACATTAATGAATTAGATGAATTCATTCAACAGTTAATTAAGTAGATTTAGAAAAGACAATGATTTGAATTTGAATTATCATATAAAATTGCTGCTTGCCTCTTTGTATTCATATTATTTCTTCACTTGTGATCTAAAATTGATTTAAAAGGTGATAGTCTGTAAGGTCAGAGAATGAATTATTGTTGACTGTGAGGAAAACATAAAAATTAAAAATTGGAATACTTTCCGTAATTGTTTGTAATAAAGTTAAGCTGTATCTTTGTCTAAATAAACATCAGTTTTAATTGAGAGCCACAAAGATTAGTTGTACTTTATGCTACAAAATTTCCTCAGATTCTAACACCTCCTTTCCATTAGTTGTTTCCACTGAACAGCATATTATACATTAAATAGAAGAATGCTCTCCTTTAACCGCGATTTGCTTTTGAATTATTAACTTTAACTTTTTATGAAAATACTCTTTTTGTCTTCGAAATTAATTTTACTTTATTTTATAGAATTACGTCACGCTGAATGACGAATACTTGTGCTGTTTAATGATTCATGACTAAAAATATTAAATTCGATGTTAGAAAATTCTATAAATTGTATCCGATATGATAACTTAAACATAAATCGATAAATAGCAATGTGCAGAAAGCATTATATTAAAGAATTTTTCATTGACTTATTAATCGATTAAAAATACTTTTTCTCGCATTATACATGATATTACAACAGCAAAGTGATGTAGTTCATCTCAGGTTATTTTTATTTTTATTTTTTCAATACTTATATCTTAAAATAGTCCGAAATTTTCCAAACTTTGTTAATTTCAAAATTTTTTCGATTAATATCATCAAGTTAATCAAATAAAAATTCCTTATCAAGTGATTTAAAAGAATTTTCTGTGGAATTTTTGTTCTCGAATAAAGAACATCACATGATTTTTTATTTGTAAAGTTCATAATATTGTAAGTATTCCACTTAGCATGACCTTACAGAGACCACAGATCCAAAAGTAAGACGGAATTCGTCTTCACTAAAACATTTGCAGAAAAAGGAAAAGCATCCGTTTTGACATCCGGTTGATATTTACCACTAAGGAAAAAAAAACTCAAGTTTCTATTTTGATTTTTTTCGAAAACTTTGAAAAAATAAGAAATTTATGATTTCGATAGGTTCTGTTTGTAAGATAGTTCATTTCGCTTTTCAAATTTTAATCCACGAAACAGCTCTTATGCTAGAAACTGTACATAAGTAATCACAGTATATGATTTTTTTTGAGCAGATTCAGAAAGAAGTCGTTAATGGGAATTTTGTGCTTTTTTTGTGCAATACCTGGACAAAGTTCAATATCAAATGAATAAGTTGATAATGTAGCCGAATATGTTCGCAAAGAGAGTTGTTTGGATACTTCAGATTAAAAAAAGTTAGTCGGCATGTGTTTTCCTTTATTATTGCCAAAGTGCATTAAACTCCAGGCATTTAATAGCTACTGCTTATTTCCTATAAATTTACTTCATGGATTGCCTTCTCATTGCTTTTGAAATTCTTCCTTTTTTCTTTTTTTTTTGTATCAGTTATGTTTTGGAAAAAGCCCATCAAAAAATTGGTAAAATAAAGGAATTTTACTTCTACTTGTTCACGCTTTATGCCACAAAAGTTAAAAAATGTAGGTCAAAATCCATATAGTATAAATACGATTCCTGATATTTTACATGAATCTAAGGCTTTTTTTCCGCCTGTTCTGAGAAGCTCAATTTTGCTGCTTTCATGCTAATTTCCCTAATCTTAATTAAGTTTTACTATCATATATTTCAGTTCATTATGCTTAAATCAAATTTTTTGAACTGTAGTTTTTGCTTTTGTACGGCAATATTTGAAATGGGTGATGTATAGCTTCTACTAGCTCCAGTATAATGATATTATTGTTACTTTTTAGGGCAAACAGTTGTTCCGGTAAGATTAGTTTTGGAATGAAAAAATTAATCATTCGTTAACAAATTGCATAATTCACTTTGAAAATTTCTGTTAATCGATCTAATTTATTTTGAAAGAATTGGTAGAAATTAAAAGTGGCTTTGAAAATTCTTAGTATCAGAAAGTGAAATCAATACTTGAATAATTTTTGATGAAATTCCTCATATAAATAAAATTTTTAACATAGAATTTTTCAAGCAATAAGGCCGATAAGTAATTTTTCTGCGTAATTTTTTTCTACATATTTATTTATTACTTGAATCAAATGCGGAAGTTTTTGTTGGATGTTTCATTACAGTGGCATTATTTCTTAATTTTGAAATTTTGTAAATTCCACCCGTAATCAAGTCTTTTTAATCCGTGCTATCATAGAATTTAACGGAACAGTGCAGGCCATTAAAAACACAATAAATAGCAGTATTATATATCTAAACGAAAAGTTATATATATATGTAGATGGATAAGTGAGAGTAAAATGGCAAGAGAAAAGAACAGTATTTGAAAGTTGCATATAAAAGAAATAATGTGAAAAGCAAAATATAATGACAGGAAATAATTAACTGGCTTGGGCTTGCATCGTGAATCTGATTGGGAAAACGAAAACATCTAGTTATAAGTGTTCCTCAGTTGTTGCAAAATGGATTTCCAGTACAAGCAATTGGCTTTATTGATTTTTTTCGAACAACAAAATATAAATATTTTTATGCTTCTATTGATTGACTTTTTTTCTTTTGATGGACCTCATTGATGGTCATTGTCTCTGACAACGTTATTTCTGCCACATTTGCTAAAATGGATGACTTTCTTAATCAGATTTAGAGTTATTCGATGGATATCCTTCATTCAAATACTCAGAATTCCTCACTAAATCTATCGGAAAGTATAACGGCTTCAACACCATCTCACAATAAACCGTTTGCTCATATGGCTTGCGAACGATGGCTTCACGCAAGATTGGATAATTTACGCACTAAAAGTGTCTTCAATCATGTTTGCTCTTTTTTAAATTTCAAGACAATAAAAAAAAAAATTTTGTCTTCCTACTTTTCTTCCTGTAGTCTGCTCTATTCAAGCTTTCGATTTACATTTCGAATTTTTAGAGTTTTTTTATTTGCTCCAATTTTGTTCAATTTCAATATAGCTGGAGAGTAAGAAATGAGAAAGAAAAGTTTCTAAAGTCATGAATGTGTAATCAAAAATTCTTTCTAGAGAAGAGAATATGAATATTTGCCACAGAAACTAGAAAGAAGCTTTGTGGATTTCAATGTCAAAGAGAAAAATATTCGCGGAGAGACCCTTATCATGTCAGTGATAAGATACGAACTAGATAAAGCAAATCAGGTTTTCCTTACTTTTAATAGAAAATTTATACAAAGAAAAATTTATCGCTAGTCCAGCAGTAAATAGAACGGCCGAGAAATAGAGTTAATAATAAATTACAGATGCGTTACATAAACTTGTTGATTCGTTCTGGATGTGATCCTTCCGAACCAGATGAAAGACAGTTTCGTACACCGCTGATGTTAGCTTGTCTGATGAGAAACGATACTGTAGCACACTATTTGATCTTGGTTTGGCTGCTTTAATTTGTTTAATTTACTTTCATGACAATAATGAAATTGAGATTAATCACTTTAGGCAGAATTATTGTCACTCAATTGTTGTCAATAAACAGAAATTGATATATATATATACATAAGAAACCTATTTATGAGAAAATGTTACATTACATTACTAACTTTTATTATCGATTTATTCAGTTTTATTTCAATGTTTTGATAATAAGTATGTCTTTTTTTTGGATCACGTTGAGAAATTTAGGCTTATTCCTTTTAGCAAAATGTGAATCTTATGGCAGCTGATAAAATGGGCAATACGGTACTAATGTACGCCGCTATGTATTCGCAGTCATCTCTGTTAAATTTTCTAGTAGAAGAACTCTCCAGAAGATGGTATATCGAAGCATTTCGTATCAAAAATCTAATGGGTTACACCGCAGAAAGCTTAGCTCGAAAAAATGAACGATACGTGTTTTCTATGTAATGTTTTGTTCTCAATTTTTTCATTCAGCTTGTTTTTAAACCGATGCTTTTGAGTGTGAAATTATTACGAAATTACCTTTTAGCTTTCTGCAGTATAATAAAATGGTATCCTTTTTCATATGAAAATGGAGAAGCTCCTAACGATGGTGACATCAATATTAAGCTTGTTAATGCAAGCCTGAACGCAATGAACACCAATAGTATCGCACTGTAATCTAACAGGCTTGACTAACAAGCAGGAAAATCATGAGTGCAAATTCATGGCTAGGTAAATCTATGCGCATACTTTTCCAGGATGTTGAAAAAGGGACGTTTACGTTTGTTGAAACGGCTTCGTGATCAAGTTTCCTCAAATTTGATGTTTGCACCACCGTTTGAAAAATGGAATATGTATAAGAGCATTTATAAGGTAATTTTGTCCTAATATGTTACACGTTTATAAGTTGGAAATTTAAGGTGATCTTAATATATAGGATTATTTGATAAATTTTCAAGTAACATATGCATCTGCTGTTGTTTAGGAGATCTATTCGTTCGATTTCACGAAAAAGCAGATTAGAGATTTAGATTTCCCACAAAATTTCGTTCCTGTTGTTGAAAGCATTTACAGGCTAAACAGAAGTTTTTATTATGTGTACAGCGATGTGTGCAAACTTTGCAAGACAGTGCTTCATCACCAACGAGAAATTCAAAATCATCGTTACCACTGTTACGTGTTAGTATTAGAGGAAATATTAAATATTCTATATCGATAAAAATAGGATTTGAAGCTATTTTCTAAACATCTATAACAGTGATTGATAATTCGTCTCCATTCTCTCTGTTATTAAACAAGACAGAAATGATAAAACAACTTATCAACTCAAGATAAGGATAAAAGACAATACCGATGAAATATTAGTCTGGCGCTGTACTAAATGAACGATTAATAAATTGCTGAATTCAGTGTACAGTTATCCAAATGAGACAGGTTCTTTTAATGGACGCGAATGCCTAACTTCTCGAATAAATCTCACTAGAAAATGTCACTTTGAGGTTTTTGAAACGGAAAAAATATTTCAGGACGCAAACAGTACGCTTTCCTTGAAGAAATGTCAATCTAAGACCAATCCCGCTCCACACAATATGTTGGAAATAAATATCAACTTGCCACCCCTGTCGCAATCGCTTATAAATGCGTCAGCAGCATCAGCAAGTAAACGAGTTGCAAAACATTTTAGAGTGCAAAAGTATACTTTTCTTGTCAATTCAAGCAAGACACAGTGTTATGGAAATGAGCATCTATTTATAATTTCTAGCCACTTGCAGCTTAGCTTATCTGTTTTCTAAATTCAAAGTTTTATTGCCATATCACAAAATTGATGAGAGAACGGCCAGAAACTGTCATCTGAACAGAATGATGAATCTGAATGGATTAATTTTATTGAGATAATTTAATCACAATTCCGATTTAACAATTCTTCGAATAAGTATCAAACCAAAGTTTTCAGGCAACTAAAAAGCGAAAAATGGGAAAGTAATTAATTACCTGTGCGGCAGTAACAGTAAGTGAATCACTATTCAACCACAATAAATGGAAATGCCTTCGAATATCAGATCACTTCCTAAAATTTACATGGCGTGCTAATGTATTTGCATATAGTCTGAATAACACTATAATCATGTGCATAAAATATGCTGACATATTAGTAAATGCAATAAACTTTATTCGTTCAGAGTTTATAATTTGCATTATGCATACAGAATCAACTCAAATCACTAAGTTATTTATCCTGCATTCTTAACCCCTGATAAATTTAAATTAGTCATCTAATACGAAAATTTTATTTCGCATGAGTAATAGTACCGCATTATTGTGACAAAATTGCATAGATTTTTTTAGTATTTTTGAAAGACATTAAACAGACTATTACAATATTTTGATGACCAAAAGTCTCTCTGAAACTTTTTCTAGATCTAGAACTTGGTTTCCAGTAATAAAAAAATCACAGGTTTTCTTAAAAGCCTCGGAATGGAATAGAATCGTATTTAAAAAAGCGGATAGCCGCGGAAAGAAAAGCATACTACACAGTAGTTTCAGGTGTTGAAGCCAACTTATACTTTCTATAAATTAGTGTTATATTATTGCTCTTTTCACTCTTTTCTTCAGATCGAACATGAAATAAAGAATGATTTTTGTCTTCTTTTTCCAACGAGAATTCATCTGCCAAATTTCCAACACTACGTGAGAGTGTAGTTGTCGATCCTCGTTTAGTTAACATTTCATAGTTCTTTCTCTTGAATTATTTCCAAATTTGACACATTTTAAATTGAAAATTTTTGAAATTTACGGGTAGAATTGTGTAAAATGATAGTTTTGAGATATGAATTATTTTAAATGTTCTTCGGAGCTTATATATCAATTGAGTTATCTTTTTAGAGTATGAAAATTTGATACAAATATTCAAATTTCAAATTCTTTACCTGTCCTGATTCTAGCATCCTTAGTTGTAGATTAGTTTGCTCACCATACCTATTGGCAGTATGCGATGTACTCAATCCCTCTGTTTCTTCTGCATGCCAGTAAAGATCATCTAAAAACATTATATTTCTTGCTTTGATCCTTATTCGGAACTAATGTTTGGAAATTTTAGCAGCAGATTGCATATTAAATCTACTGACGATAATTTTGAATTCAAATTATCAATGAATCTCAGATTTAAAAATTCAAATTACTACAAATGCACTTAAAATATTTATCCTAACTGTGAAAAAAAAAAAAACACTAAAAACTTTTAAATGCCATTGGACAAGTGAAAAATTGAAATTCCCATATAAGAAAACACTTTCCTAGTTAAAATTTGAAAAATATTTCGCCTACGTATCTTAGATACAGGAGGACTTTCTCGTTTTAGATCCAAGAAAACTGAGAAACGAAGTATTCCGGAAAACAGCAAAATGCATGAATAAATACAAATGAAAAGATGTGATCACTATAAAAGTGACATCAATTACACAGAATTTTAAACGATGAATACGAATTCAAAATACATATTCAATGATAAGAATGATAGATTTGTAAGAGATTTGTAAATATTTTTGGTGAGTTTTAAATTACAATTTGTGATAATTTCACAGCTAGAATTTTTAATACAAATGCCCTTGAAATATGTTATGGCTAAAATTCCTGAGCCAGTGAAAAAGAGAATAACAGCAAAATTTCAGGTCGAACAAAGTTCCTGGAAAGTTGAAGTATAACCTTTTTGACACCAGGATAACCAACCCAGTCAGCGTTTACAGCTAACAGCTTATCCAAATTATGATAATCGGGAGATTGCGACGAGCAAAAATGTGCGTGCCTGTATTGTTGTTTTGGCACCTGCAGCAACAACCAGTAAAGAATTAAGAAAAGTTTCTAGATCCACTTTTTTTCTGATGCAAAGTTTATTGATCCATTAGAACTACAGGGATTCTTAGTATCCATCTGAATCTTGTTATCTGAACTAGATGATCTGTATTAGTAATAACAGAAATAAAATTACATTTAAACATACCGTCATATCATTGTTGGTTTCAACTAAACAATGTTTGTT
This sequence comes from Dirofilaria immitis, assembly GCA_024305405.1. Classification (NCBI taxonomy): domain Eukaryota; kingdom Metazoa; phylum Nematoda; class Chromadorea; order Rhabditida; family Onchocercidae; genus Dirofilaria; species Dirofilaria immitis. The sequence continues at coordinate 6,760,515 of JAKNDB010000109.1, forward strand.
TTGTATTAAAAATGGCAGAGTTTTTTGTAATTGTGACAATGAATGTGGGGTGTTAATAAGTTTTTTAGTTAATGTACATCCAGGTAGGGAACCTGAGGGATACCAAATTGGGCTTGAGTCGAATGCAAATGACTGCATCTCGTCCTGTAAAAATAAAAATTTGGAAAAAATTGAAATAATTTAAATGTTACTCGGCACTTGAGAAAACTTGAATCATGGAACATGAGCTTGAAACTTGAAAAATTATTTTCAAGTATGAACAGTAAATTTCTCTAATCATTATATAAATTGATGACTTTATCGCTTTAAATTCAACCAAAGATATCGACATCCAATAAAGAATGATGGGATTTGCCTTTTTATGCTTAATTTCATTCTTTTCCCCTTTTCTGAATAAATTTCGCAATATTGCAGAGCATTTTTCTCTTAAATTTGCAACGCCGGTTGAAGCATTCAGCAGTGAAGCTATCAATCAAAAGAGTGAAACACATATGAATCAAATTTGAATAAAAAATGGAACTTGAATTATCGCTTCAAAATTTTACAAAATAACTCAAAAACAACCTCTAGAGAATGGACACGAAGTGCTTTGAGGCCATCTTCTTCAGTGACAGCAAGTGTCTGCTTTGTAGACACAAAACTAAGTTTCGGATGTTTTAAACAATTTCCAAAGGAAGCAGTGGTATTGCCTGTCGATATATTTAATGAACTGGTTGATTTACATATGTTCTGCGGTTTTATTCGCTTGGAATTTTGCAAACTATAATCAAATAAAGGAATTCGCGAAACCAAAAAAATATGGACTGGAAACTTCGCATTACGGCAGCTTCTTATTATTCTCGAATACTAAAAGAGTAATAAACAACTAATAAGTTGGAAAATTATTTCCTCAAATTAAAATACAGAATCATGAGTTTTTTCTTGCATTTCAATCTGAATCCAGTGCCAACTCCATGTTCTTTTTAATAACATTAATCTCTCTCTCCATGCAGTCCTCTTCTTTATTAACCACTTATTATTATTCGATTCTTAGCAACTCTCTATATCAATTGTATTACCGACCAGTACCATATTTTCAGATACTTCATACTTTTACTTCAGAAATTTTATCACACAGATTACAGTCCATTTTAATTTTCTCATTTCCCATTACCCTACTATTTCGTAACCTCAGCCAGTATTAGAACCAGTTAAATATATCAACTGTTAATAAAGTTAATAGTGACCATCTCCAAAAGCATTCAACTATCTTGAAATTGGCATCTCTAAAAAAACTGTCGAGTTTTCAATTTGAGAAAAACCAGTTTCAGTTTACTTTGCAGATATCTGCATCATTATTTTGGCTGTTAATTCTTGATAACCATTCCCTTATTAGAAGCTCTAAAAGTTTTTAGATTCCTCAAGAATTCTAATTTTTCAAAGTATTCATTTACTCATTTTTCTTAATCCAAAAAATGAACCTAATAGCCAGTTTCATACATCAAAAACATCTCTTCATTCTTCTTTTTCATATTTTATTATAAATTCAAAGCTAACATAGTTGGTAGTGATTTGGCTCCATACAGCGAATTGTCCTCAATGTACTGAATAATCTCATCACTTGTACAGTACCGTATCGATTCTTTTCGCCGAATCGCTGTTCTGAAAGTATCTTTACAATTACTAACTAATTTTTTAAACACTAAGCAGTTAATATTTGTGCCTAAAATAAGTTAGCAGTTATATCCGAAATGATCTAGAGAATTAAATAAACTGAAATAGTGGCTGAAATTACCAGTAATAAAAAGAAATATTCGCACCTCAAACGTGTCGAACTGATATCATTTGGACAAGTTTCATCTTCAATTACAAATATATTTTTCTGAAAAGTCAGAATAAGAAAAATATTGTGTTTTTCACCATATATTTCCATATGCTGAAAAGCTAGCTGTCTATGAAGTTTTAAGACATGAATACCTGGTATGTATGAAGCACATCTGCAAGATAGATGGCGCTAACAGGATCAGTGTTTGCTCGCATAACTACAACCACACCAAAATCTCGAACAACTTCTTCGATCTGAATTTCAATTTAAGTACATTGAAATTCAAGATTTACTTCTTTTTTATTTAAAATTTACTGCTCATCTATTATTTTGGAAAAGCATGGTAGGAAAACATTTTGAAAAAGCATTCAATAATTTAGTGTACTGCGTCTTTTAAACATATTATCTTTTTCTTTTTTTAAAAGGATATTTTATCTCATTTAAAAAATAAAATTCATAGTTTCATACTGTAACGACATCGTCTCATTGAAAATGAGAAAGTAAGTAAACCTGCTTAGTATCCCATAACATGACGTCAGAAACGACCAATTTTGTAATGCTTTCGATAACATCACCACCACAGAGCAGTAATAATCGTACTCTGTAGTTTTCATTACTATATTTGTGATTAAGTATTTCCTTGAAATGATGTAATACATGAATTGTCCTTATCCATTCACCCTGTGAACATTCCCATCCATCTGCTCTGTAATAACTTCCAAAAATATTACCTAATATATTTTTTTCTCGAACCAACTTTTGAACATTTGCACTATACTGATTGCAGAAACGAATTTAAAGTTAAACTGTAAAGTTAATTTGGTTTTACGCACTTATATTTTTCATCTAAGGTAATGGATAAAGTTGCATACCTGATCCAGGATGATGATTTGACTGCTAATTCTACCATTTTCAACCTGTGTTTAGCCGGTGCCATATCAGATTGACCAAGACTATCTGCTACGGGACTCATAATACCTTCAATGACCTCCCATCCATGTATTTTCTTCAGATAGTCGCGTGCGCGCTCTATAGCACTTTTTAAAAATTTCCCACAAATGACAAAGAGCTTTCTCAGTAATCTAGATCAAATGAAAATTCCATTTCTTTTTTTCTTTTAAATGAGAAAATCTGCTTTATATTCCTCTTCTTATTCCCTCTCAAAAAAAGGAAGAACTGTTACTTAATTTCTCAAGAAAAGTGTAAAGAAGACCATTAAAAGAAACTGAATAAACTACTGCAACCAAATAAGTTTGTTATTTTCGAGTGAAGTCAGCGAAAAAAAAGTGTAGCTGAAAGGACCAATTTAGTAGAATAATTAAAGTGAAATTTTAAGGATTCTTTTGGCAATCAATATTTAATTGTTAATTAAGCTTTTCGCAGTGTTACGCAAAATGGATGTCCCCGGTAATGTTTGCAAAGATACTTTAATCCGACTTTAATCTGAGCCGCCTACTAATAGAATTTCAAAATACTTCTCCAAGCAGAATTTTCAAATGATTAAATAACTTTTTTTTTTTTATAAATAATTAGCACAATAAAATGCTTACCAAACATTCGAAGGTGCATATAAGTTGGTGGATTAAACGTGCCGCATGAAAGCAATGCTATTCGTCTGAAAGTTACTTGAGATGTGATAACGCCCGAAGTCTTTTCCATCAAATGCTCCAAGCATCACATCACTGCTGCGAGTTATATTACTTTCTTTGCAATAAAAAATTTTATGTTGAATCAATTTAGCTTTCACCTCTATATGGCTTTTCTCATAATCGTCTTCTACAAAAATTTGAAGAGCTTACTTTAGCGTACATGCATGAATGCATATGTTCACGTCATTTTGAATAGTTATGGAAGAGTAACGAAGACCTAACGGTGTTTAAAACACAGTCACTCTATAAATACTATTAAGTGACAGAATATAAGTAATGCAGCTGCTCTCATGAAACAAGAAGGTATCAATTGTAACACGTGTTTCTAAGAAAATATCTATTTAAAATTCAAACAGCAGAAGAATTTTTATGATATATTAGTAAAAGGCGGAAAAAAGAAAAGACCACTGATATAATTTTGACTATAAATATCAATTAAATTTGAGAAATGCAAAGGCCTTGATAGCTTGACAAAAGCTTTGAAGTATGCATGCATCGCAACTTGTTCTAAAGGTGATACTATTAAGCTGAAACACTGCAAAACAATGTATTTCAGAAATGACTCCTCTTACACCCAAAAATTCAAATGACTGCACATTTAAAGGATATGAGACTGTGCTTCAATCTAAAGATAATAGTACTAAGAAGTATTATTTCCATAAATAATGCCAATTAAAATAAAATGATTAGATTCCTAGCCAACCAGTACGTCCTGTTCAATTTTTTTTTTTGGTTTATTTAAATTTTAATACAAATTAACTTTTGATGACGAATGAAAGACTTTTTTGAATAATAAAAATGAAGACTTCTATTATTCAGCCTTGAAATTTTTACTGGAAAAACATAAATTTCTTTAGGATCAAATTTCATCCATTTCCAATGTTTGTCTCATTCAGTAAAAAAAAAAAATTAAAAAACGATATGTTGTGGCATCTCAGTGAATGGATCGGTTTATAGATGACCGATAAAAATATGTAAAAATATTATGATTTCAATCATTTAAATCCAAGAAAATAATTCAAATCATTTCTAATCAATTTACAGAATTTTATTACCTTTCAAATTCAACATTGGCCATTTTTATCCGAAGTCAGACAATAAAGTATCATTTAAAACAAGGAAATTATCAAGGAAACAAGGAAAATTCGTTTTAAATTCTAAAGTTTAGGAAATTTTCTAAATTAGCAAAAGATCGAAGCTAGTCATTGAATTAAATAAAGGATAGTATTTTCAGCAAGAGCAAGGCTATATATGTGTTATTGCTGTGCTCGTTTTTTTCTTCGGATAGCAATTTCATCACAAACAAAATGAATTTGCTATTTTGCATAAATGAGGTAATTGAAAACAAGGAAGCATAAAAATCGAATAATGTAGTGATTCTTTTCAATATCTTTGAACTTTTCCTTTTTAATAAATGTTATTTATTAAAAAAGAGCGAGCTGATATTATAAAATTTTCAGGGTTTTATCAAATTGTCAACAATTTTTAACAGCATATTTCCTATCTTCATAAATAACTGCGAGAAAGTGGTAGAGGGAACGTAGAAAGAATGTGAATTATGCCCTCTATCCTAGGATTCGCATTACTTACTAAGTAGAACGAGTGCAACTCCATGCAAGAATTTTTTTGTGTGAGAGATGATGCTGGAGAAATGAATATGCATTTAGCAACCTCCTATCAAAAAATTCGAATAATTTGGTCATCATTCAAGTCAGTCTGAGTAAGTGGTGCAGAATGCTGAACTGCGACTATTGGAAAACAACGATGTAGCAAGCCACAACGTAGCACAGACGAAGTCATGAGATGCTGTTATAGATCAGGATTAATCTGTCGTATATCATCTGGAACGAAAAATATAACGAAAAAAATATAAACGAACTAGCATTTTTCATCTTGCAACTCAAAGGTTTAAAAAGAACTGAGTGATGCGAGTACGGGAAAGAGTTGTAGACAATTTGCAAGTATGTGCTATAAGATGAGGGACTCAAAAATGAAAAGTTGGAAAGCGATGAGATGCAGAAATCGGAATAGTAAAAGAGATTGATGGAAATAAGAAAAAGAGTGCTGAAGATAGCCAAAATTCAATTAATATGCGATGTTCATGTGAAGCTAAAACAAGAATAGTTGGCGATCCAGGTGGGAACTGTAATATATCAAGAACAGCGAAAAGAAATTGAAGTCATAGGTAAGTAGGAAAAGTTACTCTATTTGATGATGATATCGAAGCAGGATGAACTTTATTAATTATGGAAACAATAAGAAGTTTTAAAATTCTTTATGCTTTGAGGAGATGTTGGTCACTTTTTAATTCTGTGGAATACTGAAAATATCGAGAAAATTTTCTCTCTTTCACTTATGGGGAGTGGAAATAAGTTGGCATCTACTAATACACAATACAATATAAATATATTGTTAATATAATTGAAGTAACATCAGTAATTGAAATATCGCTGGAAAATCGCTCATGAAGAACAATGATAACGAAAGCAATATCTCGAACGAATAACAAATTCCTTCATAATGAAGATGTTTAAAAACATTCTCTTCGTTGTATAAGCATGGCTATCTAATGGGAAAATATTTTAAACATTGCAATAGGCCTTGTTATAAATATCGAAAATATTTATATGTGAATTAGCTTACGGCATTTTACTGTCGAAAATAATCTTGGTAATAAGAAACAAAGGCGAAAATTAGGTAAATGATTTATTACATTAGATGTCGTAACATTCGTTTATATTAGATGATGAGTCATATAAAATATAAAATATTTCGTTTATTCTGACAGGAGACAAAATATCGAGTTGGAACAAAAACACCTGCAAAAATTTTGAAGGCGATGAAAGAATAATTACCGTGGCGAAAAGAATCAGAAAATATGAGGTGTGGTAACTGAAAGCAAGCAGAGCAAAGTTCTGAAATAATTAACAGTGATACAAAAACTTTTAAATGCGAATACGATATATCATTAAAAAAAAAAAACTATTTTGATGAGATCTTTGACAGTGCTTAAAATACAGAAAATGTGGGACAAAAGTAATGAAGATATGCTCAAAATAATATGACCAGGCAAAATATGTAGATTTTACTCAGATAATTTTAAAGATAAAAGCCTAAGAATATCAGAAAAGTTCAACGCTGTGCTATAAACAATCGTCATAGGCGAATGGATGATAAGTGAAGAACAGTTCTGCTTTTTTCTTTTTATTTGTTTGTTTTTAAAATGAAAATTCCGATACAATCCAGTGATTTGCTCACTAATGATATTTGAAATTTTTTTTTAAACAAATATATCGCCAGTACCAATACAAAATTATTTTGTTTCGGAAACTTTATTTGCAGAATAGAAGAAATTATCAGTCAACTATCATTTGAAAGAATGATAACGAAAAACTTTGCAAGGAGAAAGACAAACTCGTTTGTTTCTTGAGCTTATAAAAAAAGATGGGATCCTATCGTAAACACAGATCCACTAAAACTGCAATTTTTCGGGGTATTTAGCAACATTAGTTGGGTTAATTTGGGAAAGAGTCCAAAGGCTGATAGTACTGAATTTCAGTACTGAATTGGAAACATCAACACTCGACGAGAAATGTTTCAAGAAGCTCTTTCCAGTCTTACTATTTATGATTGCAATGATGATTCTTGCCAGAATGTGAAATAATTATTAAATATAAAAATAAAATCGGTTATCCTCAATAGGACTTGAAATTACAAGAAAAAAATCGGATATAACAGATAGAATTCGTAATGAAGAAGTCAGGGAGAAAATAAAGGAAGATATCGGATGGAAACATTGCTCAAGAAATAGATGTGGGAATTACTTCAGACTTAATAACGCACAATGCATTTGCAACAGGAAAAGGATGATTTATTTCAGAAAAAGTAGGAAGAAAAGAAAAATGAATGTAAATGATCTTTGGGCAATGTATTACAAAAAGTAATTTGGTAGTGCGAATTTTACTTATAATGAACTAAATGAATTTGATGAAAAACAAGAAACATACAGCGATTGTACACTACATCTTTATATCGATCAGCCGCGTTTACCAATTAGCATTATAGCAGACTGTTGAAAACAAGCAGACACGTCTTAATCGCAAGGAAACCCTGACTAAATAATGAAAACAAAAGCCAAGATAGACTATTTAGCGGAAGGACAAATTTAAAAGAAATTGCCATATGGATGATGATGGTATTTAGAAACTGCTGATGGAACAATAGCGAAAGGAACAAACTGATTGTAGATAGGATATGAGGACCCTGGAAAAATCAAATCAGTAGACCGATGTCGACATAAGATCAGGAGTTACATAAAAACTATACGAAAGAAAACAAAGTGGGAAAACCATCGACTAATGGCAAATGCAAGTTATGATAAGGATAGGGAAGTCGACATATTCTTATAACGAAATTGCATGACATATCAGACCGATATATATTTGGACACTGGACAATGACTGTTCCTAGATTGTTCCATAATATTTTTATTGATTATTCATTTTATATGCTCACTGAATTTTCGAATCATCTGTTGAAATATGAGTGCTGATGCAAATATATTATACTTCAGTTTTTTCCCGGAAGTGTTTATGCAGTAAGCTGAATAAGCTGAATGGCACGTCTTTGATCTCCCTCTCACAGCTTTATCACTTCCAAATGATTCCACATTACATCTTGCCTTCAAATGTTTAATCCTGAAAATTTTCTGATAGGCTTTAACCTCATTAGCTATATAAATAGTGCCCCAAATAAACAGGAACTTATGCCATGTGGGGAGTTATTTAATTGAATTTTAAGTAAAGAATATGTGAAGAAAGCGGGGAGTTCTGGACATAAAAATTTGGGATAATTATGAGACAAAAATGCTTCCAAAACTTTACGGAACATCAAAAAGGCTTAAATGTTTCTCAAATATTCTTTAGCATTTCTTCTCTCAGTACTTTTATTATTGAAATTAGTTTTTTAACCATACAAACAATTATATGGAAATTAAACATAGAATAAACGACAGCAGAATAATTTAATCTAAAAATCCAGATAAAGGATAGGAAAAGAAAAGAGTATCTGATAGGCACTAAAAATTTAAAAGGGAGAAAATCGGTTCGTATTAGGAAATATGAATAACAAGAATAGAATCCAAAGACAGAAATGAAATTAAATTAGAGTTTGGACGAGGAGTAAACAGATTGAATCGATTTTGAATAATTAAGATTAATCAACAACCCTTCAGAAGCTGTTCTTGTGTAATAATAGAAAGGCATAAGTCGGGTTTAATTCACCAATAGTCGCAAGCAACATACGCAAGTGTGCATGCTAAAAGAGAAACACATAATAGGTACATACGTTTCTCTTCTAGTATGTTGCGTTTTCCGTAAAAGTATTCTATTTAGCAACAATCATAATAAAGTTGAAAGCAACAAAGAGATCGCTTCATCAAAGCTAAATTAAGAGAAGTTCGAACAGAGCTATTAATCAGGATACACACTGATTGAAAAAAATTAAAATAATTTTCCTTCTTTTTCTATTTCTCAGATATTCAAGATTTTTTCTATGGTTGCTTAGCATTTGGTTATCCTACCGCCATGAGTACATAAAATCCCAAAATACTATCATTCATTTTCTAAACATTTATTTAAAAAGAAAAATTTTTCTTGAAAATGGACACTCCATTTTAACGTAATCCAATTAATTGTTTATATTACAAATTAAATAAAACAGAAATGGAAATGGAAAAAGATAAGAAAATATCTCGAAATTAAAGTTCACATAATGGAAATCAATCTATGACGCTTCAGCAAATTTTCGAAGAACTTGAGAATGCTTAATTCGGAATGTTGATAAAGCGATGAATGGATGAAAAGAAATTTTATACAGAGAATTTATTTCAAAATATTATAAAGCAAAAATCTACGACTTTTGGAGAACCAGGTATTTAATTCTATAGCTTAATGAAAATACAAAGAAAGGAACAAACAATTCTGGGTTATCAGTTCGATCAAGTTTAACAAATCTATGATAATTTCAGGTGTTTTTTGCAGGTTGATCATGTCTAACTAATTATTACTGATCTTTGTAATTTACTTTCATCAAGAAATCTGAAATATTGCACATGCTGATTTCAAATTGGATCGCAACAGTTAGTTTCAGTGAATAAAAAACAGTTAAATTCTACATTTTTATCTTTTTTGACGATTTCAGGCTTTTAAAACAATGTTGGATGCTCATGTTGTGAACAATAAGAAGATAGGCAATATTGATTTCTGTACATTGTGTATTAAAAAATTTTCATTTTTTTCTCGCAATTTTACAAAATTATAACGTATTTGTTGCTTTAGTAAGATAAAAAAGAAAAATATTTTCTTTCAAATTGGATACCTTTCAAACTGTTTTTTGAGTTAGTATTTGTGTTTCTTGTTTTTGCTTATGTTGGGGAGCTTTATTTCACTATTCTTATAAAAGCGACTGAAAAATTGTTTACCCTTAATTAAGGGTTAAATTTTACTTCCGGGTTCTCATAAAAACAGGAATTGTAGTAAATAAATACACTCCTCCGATGTTTTGTAACTTTGATTTGTGCCTTATTTAAAAAAAAAAAAAAGGAAGAAAATGGCTTAACATTATTTTTTTCTTGTTATTATTATTAAAAAATGTTCTTCGCTTTACTTTTTCGCTTATGAAATAAGCATCAAGGTGGGAAATGCGATATGTGAAAAAAGAATGGAAAAAAAGAGTGGTTACCGAAATGGAACATTATTTCCCATCCACTGCAGAGACAAAATAGAACGCTTTAACAAAAGTTGTCATTTTGGAGCATTGTTTTCTCTTGAAACAAAATTTGCTTCAAAAATGGATTTTGGAAAAGTGAAAAACTACGAATTCGCTAGGTGCTCTTCTTCGTCTTCTTTAACATCCTTTTCTTCTTCTTGCCTTTCCCTTCATCCTAAGACAGGTTTAATGAGAAGAGATGAGAAAAATAATTGAAAAATATCGCTCGTTAGTGATGCAGAGACTGTCACAAAATCAACAATTTAACAAAAGAAACCAAAAGAAGCTTTTTACTGAATTACAACAAGATATTTGGGCAAAACTTACTGAAGCAAGTATCAGCAGCCGTAGGCGACAATCGTTTTAAGGACGCGATCAGTGGTATTGCAGCTTTACCGATGTTTTATTCCTACCCACCTGTAATGGTAAATTTTGGAAAAGCCAGGAAAAGCTATAAATAATGCTTAGAGAGGGTTCAAGAGAGCTTATGCCCTTAGGCTGACCGGACTAATAAGACCAATGAAAGTCTTTCAACTTCTCTCTCCCTTCGCACTTTCGCCATAGGTTTCATCCCTTCTCTGAGGGTCCTCAAAGTCTTCAACCCTTCCTTTCCTAAAAGCTTTGCAAGCCTTTCTCATCCTTCAAATCAGAAATAACACCAAGCATTGTTATGGCTTATATCAAGAAACCGACCAGTCCTGTTGACATATCATTTTCAAACCTTCTCAAACAAATTCACTTTCAATTACATTCAATATATACACCCTTTATACTTCTTGTACGCTTGCTTCATCACTTGCTAGTAGATTTTAAATTTATAGAGTTTTTATCCCGCATTTTCATTTTTGATTATATAATAATTAATGAAATCCAACTATTTACTCCCTTTCGCTTTTCCAATTACATTTATTCCAGCAAAGGACAGTCTTTCTTCCCGAAATAGTTCTAATTAAATGACTTTCTCTTATAAGGACCATTTTCATTTCCTATCAATCATGAAAATTTTCCGAAATCATACTTCTATTTCCTAATTTTTGACTTGTTCATTCTTGGCCTGTCGCACTTCCTTCCATTTTTGTAAAATTCTTTACTAGACAAATAATTCAGAAATTATCGTCATCAAGATTACCCAAACATTTTAATGTTTGCTAGTTTTACGATTTTTATGTAAGATTTAGTTGTGAGAAATTTCTAAAATTATCATATCGTTTCATTTAATCCACATTGATTAAGCTATTAGAGTTAGCGCAACTTCCTTTATACAGGTAAACGTTTACATTGATTTTGTTGGTATAAAAATTTTAGTTGAAACATTTATCCAAAAAATTAATTGAAAAAAAAATAATTCATTGGGACCGTTTTCTTGATTCAATTTTCCTGTTTATCTGAAATTATTTTTGTTTCTTTCCCCGCGTTCCCTTATTTTCTGAGCAGTAAATATGTCAGTCATTTCAGATTTAATGAAATATATAACTTGAAATTTTCATGGCACCTGATATCGTAACGATATGACACACTATTTAGCAATTAACTTATGTACTCTGGATGCATGAAAGAATCGGATGTTTGAAAAAGCTATGATTTTGGGCGACTCCATTAAACTTTACTACACATTTTATATGTTATATCTGGGATTGGCAGCGATGGATGTTGATACATATCGCAAACAGTTTAGTGCAATCTATCTAGCAAAGAAATCTAATTGACTTATAAATGTGCTCAAGATTGCGCTAAAATCCAGTTCCATCCTCATTCTACTATAGCCTGACACCTATTTCAATAAATGCAGAATATACGATTGATCAAGTGACCATTATGCAGACTGATGCAGAAGTTATCATGGTTAATCTTAAATTGTATTCCAAACTCAAAAAGCATATTGCTACAAAATAGCAGGCATACTCTCAATTCTTTTGTTACTTTCAAAAGGATTTCCAATTTTTCATTCGTTTATGGCTTTTGCACATTCTTTTTTTAAATTTCATCTATACTAAATATGTGTATATTTGGTGTCATCCAACATTATGCATTTAAACTACGTAGTGTATGTTATGTAAGATAATAATTCATCAGAGATGCTTCTCAGTATGAACTTCAAATTTTATATGAGTACGTAACTAAAATTTATTAAAATTTCTTTTTCTTTTTCTTAGCAATCTAAAGTGATCAGAAAATGTAATATATACTAAGACGCCCAATAGTGAAATTTTATGTTATGAGAATTAAGAAATATTGAAATAAAGGAATAAGTAAGCGAAAATGAATATTTCAAATACATTAACTAAGTCGGAAATAAGGTGACCTATCAATTAAGCGAGTGATTAAACTAGTAGTTATTTTACTTGTGAAATGATTAGTTCACTTAATTTTTGAATCAAAAATTCGGTTCAAAAACTGATTATCTAAAATATAGAAGAAATGTAAATGAACTGAAATGGAAGTAAAATATCTGGAAAATTTAAAATGAATTATTGACACTTTCATTTTATGATGAATCCGTAGAAAATCATACACATACACAGATGCACATATTTTCAGGTTTTTTGGATGATTTGAACAGAATAGTAATACGGAAGATTGTAGAGGGATGGAAAACTAAAGAGATGAGGAAAGCTATAATAACGCGTAATGATTTATCATAAGATAGCTTAAGACAGATAGAAAGAACAGAGAAGGAGAAAGGAGCTATGCGAAGAGACGAGTTCCCAGAACCTATGCAGAGGATATTCAAAACCAGATTTTATCTTAGATGATGTAATGCATGCGTTACTAAATAATGCGCTTCACCTGGATCGAACGACGATGACTGTTTCGATAAGGAAACAATATACGAAAGTTGCATCATACGGTAATAATGGTAATAGTAATAATCGTCGTAATGAGTAATATGGCAGAGATTTAACCCCTAGGGCTAGAAAGATTCCGCTATTTGCTTTTTATAATAGTGTGAAAAAGCTATCAATATGGCTAGCGAGATTGGAGGACGCAAAATTGTGATGAAAACCGGTGACTTCATGTGTTGTATTCTAATCAATTATAACCAGTCTTAACTACATCTTTCCTTGACTTTTTCTTCTTAGATATCCCAAACTCCATGATATCCTTAGACATCCATATTTTTTCTCTCTTTTGCCTATCTCTATCTCATTGAAGATAGGTTAAACAATAGGATCTTTGATATTGATACCTGTATATATTGAATTAGCGCTCTTCGTTAGGCGTTGCAATTCACAGTCCCTGCCATTTTTTTCCTTTGCTTCTACTATCATTTCTCTAAAATCAACTTATCAAAATATAATTCAGATTTTGCAGCTATTTCCCTGGATATCGGAAGTTGTCATTTAGGATGAATTTTCTGCAAACTTCACGAACATTGCAAAATGTTTCGCCGAAAGGTTTAAGAGTAAGTTTCACTTATTTACAGAAACAAAATAATTGTTGTTTCTTCTTTCATCCTCTCATACATTTCTTTCGCGCTGCATTCTTTCCTTTTTTCCTTTTCGGGAAATTCAGATTTATTCCTTCAACTCACTAGTTAGAGTAGATGTACAAATAATTTGACATGAGCAGGATATTGTTTTCCACAAGGCATTCACTATAGCATTGTTCCGCTTGAAAAAAACTTCCAGATTCAGTTCTGTTATTCATCATCTTCATTTTCCTATTCATTCCATTACTTCGATTTCATCATTCAAATCAAACAAAGCTAATTTCCGTAGCATGATCATTTCGGTTTCGTTCTGTTTGTGTTTGACACGGTCTTACCTTCCAAATTTGCATGTAAGTTTCTAACTGATAATAAGAAAATTAGATGTCTATCAACCTTCCAAAAAAATAGGAGTTTTAATTTTTTACAAAATTAGGCAAGATCCTGAGTATATTTACGCTGCTTAACAAGCAGAAAAACGAAAGGGATACCGTAGTAACCCAAGTTGACATGGCTGATTTAATGTCTATATGACGATGAAATCTTTTATGAGAAATTGTAGCTGAAATTTATTTTTCTCCCTGACATTAGATTAGCTTTTATTTCCTTAATTTTCACAAAATTTAGTTGAATTCATCGATGTCAATGTGACTGAGCATTACCAATATTTATTGATACAAATGTTCTTAATATTTAAGCTATTTCTGTTAAATAATGAACTTTATCACTCATGTTCATCATTATCATCGCCATTTTATGCAAGTAGTAATGCCTAACAAACGCAAGATTTGTTAATAGAATCAATTAACCTGGCCCAGGATATTTATAAGAAAGAATAATAATTCAGTGTAATCCGTGGAAAAGCTTCCTTTGAAAAAATCTTAATAAAAGTGAAAATCCAAATATGAGCTCAAGATAAAACAAGAATTATTTGCCGAACTAGCTTTCTAATTACAAGCATGCAGCAACTGTAGTGTTCATCTTTTTAATTCGCATGAATATTGTGATCATAAGATTAAATCGGTAAAAATGAGTAGAATAAACAGAATGTTGTTCTTCCTCAGATCGTCGATCCCAAATAGTTTTCATTTATTACCTCTTTAATTAATGATTACTCTATAGTTCATTTAAAATAGTTGTTGTCCCTCGTTGATCTTGTAATCTAAAATTAAAATGAAATCTAACCACTTTTTTCTTATTTTTCAATTGCATTATTTAAAGTAATTGATCGTCCATGTAATTAACTTCTTGCTTTGATAGATTAGTTTTCTGTTCGACTAACTTAAAATCTTCGATGCCACTCGATAAATAATAAAAATTAAATTGTTTGCTTATAAATCACATTGAGCAACTGAATTTTTTTTTCATCAGGTCAGTATTATTACTCTTTCTATAAAAGTTTTCAGATCTATTAGTACCATATTTCAACGCATTGCAAAAACAGGAATCTGAGTGAAATTTTGAACGACGTTTACATAATTTATAATTAAAACAGAGATTGATTGTTCCGAAATGATTCATTTGTTTTGAAAAACAATTCTATCAGTGGCAGGAAGCTTTTTTCAAAAAAAAATGATCGGTTTTTTATCTACTATATGATCTATTTTGTAACCCTTTTATCAATTCTTAGGATTCATGTTTTGTGGTTGAACCTAATTTTGAAATCCAAATTTTGATAAATATCAATCAATCTGGAAATGTCAGGTACAGATATTTGATCCAAACTTGAAAATGCGACGAATCTCCAACAACTTAAAGTTTTTCATGACGCTGACTGATTATTTATTTCATAGATAGTAGTTTGGACGACGACGTAGTTTTTTATGTAACAGAAAAAGTGGAAACTTGAGTGGAATAAAAAGGAATAAGGATGAAATGAAACAAAACAAGAACTGAACAAGAATAAAGTAGATGATAAATTTAAATAATATATTTCTGTTTATTCAGAAAACAAAGAAAAGTGTACTCGTAACTATGAGTCCACCTTTGTTCTATTGATGTTATATACATTTCACGGAGAGTGGTGGTTCTATTTTCTGACTGGTATACCAGGGATTCAAATGAATATTGATGAGAAGTGGGCACGAGGTACGGGTTTAAAAAGTAGTGAAAATGAGATTGAGCAGGATATAAATGGTTCTACCTGACATTTCATCAATGGGAAAAATTTTTTTTTAGCCAGAAAAGATATAGTGATGACAAAACGGTCAGCTAATTTCTAATTTGTGTGGGCAAACAAGTTTTCCAGGTAGTTTTTCCTCCGAAGTACAATCTATGTTATTGTCATTCCATCTTTCCATCCACTCATTTGTTTTTACATTTTTCGTTTCTCATAAGAAAAACCAACTTCCACTCTCTAAATCACCGTTTGAATTATTACAGTTCCATTATTGCTCATTAAATTTGAAATACAAGATTACTTGGATTCACAATATCGTTTAGCACTGTATAGCCAAAAATTCCCAAACAAGTATTAGAACATCCCAAGTGGCCAGAAATTACAAAGTGATACTGTTTCGTTTGTTGAAGACAAATTATGGCAGAGATAGCTTTTCCTAAATGACATTTTCTTCGCAAAAAAATTTCTGCTTCAAGTAATTTCGAGAATCTAATGCCGTCTTTGATATTTCTTGTATTATCGTCCTTTTTTTCCGATTCTTCTCAATCTTCCCCTAGATTCCTTGTCATATAATTGTTATTGCTTTATTGCTTCGTGCTGTATGGCACTCATTTTAAATTACATGCTACCTTTTTTAACTGCTGTTTTCGGAAATTTTTTTAATACTGGAATTTGTATACTATTTTGATTCAAATTAACATATGAAACGTTCATCTGTGACACAGAATGTTTTGATCATTTGATTACTGTTGCAAAAATCTGCTGAATTGATAGATTAGATTTGTAAAGATTGTCGTGTTTAGTGGAAGAGTGAAGAATTTTCGTCTTTATTTGAATTTGATAGCAACGAAGTTTCTCCTTAATTGAACTGAATCGTTGATTTAAGTTATCACTATTTATTGTAGTGATGATGAGTTGCCAGATGACTGTTGGTTGCGTAAAGGAATAAACGGTTTATTTTATTAAAACCTATAGAGACGATATAGACAATTCGATGAGTATAATATGATATGACAATACAATTAGGATAAAGTCAAAATTAAAATACCGTTGTAGAAACTGCTCACGACGTAGCTGAAGGTATCGAAAAGCCTCTCCAACTATTAAAGAGCATTTTATAATGAAAATGTCAGACATGGGAGTGATTAGCCGATGATGTAACAGTGAATAAAAAAAATTTGCCGATTTTTGCTGACCGTGTAATCACTGCTTGCAACATACTTGCTAACCGTGAAAAGCTCTTTTTGGTATCGATGGTCTTTGGTCTTTTGCAGTGAGTGATATAGTTTATCACACATTGTTTATATGAGGAGTTTAGTTAAACATACACAAGCTTCGTTCGTTACATTTCAGGCAATTAGCACAGATTACAAGATTTTAGATATTGCATATAAGTCTTATCGTAGGGAACAAAAAGGAGAATTAAAATAGATGACTCCTTACATTAAACATCGTAACATTCGTTTATGTTAGATAATGGGTCATGCAAATGTAAAATATTTCGGCTATTCTGACAATTATATTAATCAATAACAGTTCAATTTTAAGGAATGATAAGTTATCAGCATTCTTTAACTGCAGCACATCGCTCATAAATAAGGTCTACTCTCGTTGAACAATTAATTTTACAGTGCCGCTTTCTCTGCTTTGTTTTTAAAAAATTTAAAATTGGCTTTACCATCAAAACTTGAAATTTCTATGTGCCCTTTTTGTCATGATTTGTAACAATAATATAATAGAGGTAAGATACGAGTTTGCATATTACAATGGGGGATGTTATTTGCGCATTTACACTATCAGTACTTATTTGTCAGTACTGAAACAGTAAAATACGGTAGCGAGCAGATACGAGAAAGAGAAAGAATACGACGAACAGCTAAGGAGTTGCATTGTAGAGAGATGGGTGGTTAAGGTCAGGGGCAACTGTAGTATAATATGGATGCTTGATGATCCCGTGCTGTTGATTTTATTAATAGTTTCTTATTACAAAGGTTACGGAATTAAAAAGGAAACGACGGGAAAAGTTACTAGCCATTTTGATTGACGATCCATGAAATACAATGGTGCAGAAGGGGAGGGGATTGAAGAGGTTGAATTGTTGTGGCGATCGCTACAATGAGTAGGACGGTGGGATAGGGGTAAGAGGAAAGATATGATTGATACTGAGTGATAGTGGACATGGGTCAAGGTCCTCACTTCTTAGCGCACTTCTTACCAATCGTTTCCCAAAACTCTAATTTATTACTTTTATCCGCTGTTATTTGCTCTGTTGTTGTTTAGTCATCGAATTAATTTACCTGCACCTGTCTTTTCTCCTCGAATCCTCCGTACTCATGGCCTGCCCATCTTCTGCCTACATCAAAACAATTCGTTAATGTAACATTCACTTTATGCCAGATTTCTATCTTACCGGTCTTAAGCAATTCGAATAACCGTCAACTCTAAGAAGTGAAGCTATTGAAGCTATAGAGATGCTGAGACTTTTGGATTCTTTCCTTGTTGTACCAAAAAAATAGTTATGAGATAGGTCAGTGAAAAGAAATATCGATATCTCTATTGTACAAACAGCACTTCATCCCTTTGAGTTTTTCAAACTGATGGATAACTCAATAAAAGAACGGTAGTTCTATGTTGGTTGTAGAGAACTTTTTTTAGTGTTGCTACAGCTAATTTAATTATTTGGAAATTAGATTAATTAAAGGATACACTTTTTTGAGGCATTAGAATGATTTGAGAAAATTATCCCTATTAATCCGAATCAATAATAAAGACTAATTCCAGAAATATTTATTTGAAAAATAAATATTTCTGCCATATTCTGCCATACGATATTTCAAAATATCTTTGAAGGTATCTCTTATCTGGAAAGGTTCAAAACTTTTAACAGATTTGCTCGGAAAGATTCCAATAGTGGGTTGCATTCTTTGAAATCCAATGGATAAAAAGTTTCGTTAATTTAATTTCCTACGATCTGCTTCGCTAATGCAAAGGATAATAATACTGTGGAAAGAGAATCATGGTTTTTACAGGAAAAGGACAATCAGAGCAGATTTCATGGCTGGTGCAAAGAAGGAGAGGATTCAAAAACTGGAATCTTGTGAAGTATTCCCGGACTGAAGTAGATATATCTGCTTTGTCTGCTTTGTTGCAAATAAGCTATGAATGAAATCGAGTAACCGAAAGGCCATCAAACGGTTGAATGCTGCCACTACTGCTGTATCCTCACTCAAGCAGACATACGTATCCATTCCTTGAAGCATCCGGAGCGCTTATGGATAGGAGTTGAAAGGCGTTTAAAGGAGCATATTATGTGCCCAGATGAGGAAACGAATATGAATTGTGTGATGCGTGCGTGTATATATCTATGTGTGTTCTTATATTCTTATAAATATATATAACCTTTCTGTGCAATAAGGGAGAAGCACTAGTTGACACCCTCGGGGCTTGGAAACGACTACTGAATCAGATCCATGAAGAGTGACGAAGACAGGACAAACTAGCAATGAGTATGGGCCATCTGAAAATGTCTCCTCACCAGTCTTGCATAACTTAGAGATAAATCTCTATTCCCGCCATTCTGAGTAGCCAATGGTTAACTCGAAGTGGTACAGAAGACCCTTCCTGTCAAACTCCACAGTTTTGCTTTTCCATTTTTTTTTAATCACACGCTTCAATCGTTCTTACTTTTTCAAGAAATGTCCCCTCTCCTCGCTCCCTTTCCTTCCTTCCCCTCCCCTCCCTTTCCCCCTCTTCCCCTCATTTCGCCTTTTGTTTGCTATTTTGTATGTCCCTAATCATTGATTAAATACTCTACCCCGGCCGTTTCTTCTTTGTTCAGCAAAAATCTGCACTTCAATCAGAACCATTTGCATCTACTTTGCTTTGCTTTATTTTTGTTCCCTCAAAGCAACACTCCTTCTCTTTTCCTGTCCTCAAATATTCTTTTTTTTTAATTTTTCACTATTACTATACTCTCACCCGTGTTCACTCCATCTGTTTTCTTATTCTCTGCGTCTCAGCAAATCTCGGGATATGAAGTTCTAGAATAACATGCTGCGACGGGAGTTTCGGGATTAGTCAGCATGATATTAAAGAAGGACAAGGTGGTGCTGCCTATTATGCATGCGTATCCATATCTGAGCGGATGAGCTCGAAATAAATCGCCAGCACTTGTTTTCTAAAATTGCTTATAACCCACCATTGCATTAACCCACCGTTTTTCTAAATATTTTGAGATTCAAAATGTGGAAAACATGAAGAACTATCATGACTTTCATATAAAAATGGGAAAGGAAAGTAAAGTGAACGACCGCGATTCTACAAATGTTTAAGAGAAAATCAGTTGTGCAGTATATGTACATTTACATATTTTTAACTTATACGCTTACTAACTGATAATGAAGCTTCCGATTTTATCCAAAGAAACAAGAATATGAGATTCTAGTTCTATTAGGTGATCCAGAACTTGAAAGTAATCATCGACTTAGTTGCAATCAATTTTCCTTTGATTTGAAAAAACTTGAAAATTTTTTCCTCAGCAAATAGTCCGAATCTTGAAGACTTCCGAAAATAATTTGTCTTTGATTTGCGGTTTAAGGGAAGTTGTGCTCACTTTTTTAGTTTCTGTGATCTCTCATCTCAAGTACATATGAGGGCATTATTTTTACTAAGAAGTTTAGAACTTATAGCTTGGAAAGTGGTCAGCCATACACGTGATTCATTGTGAAAAGTGAAGTTGAAAATTTCCTGCAAAATCATATGTCTTTTCGGTTTCTCTACCACCTTTTAGCTAACGCATGATTGCTTCTTCTTCCTCTTAGCTTTCATTCAGGTTTTTTGTTCTTAAGTAAGCTGTTGGCATCATTGATCATATTAATGGTGGCATTGGGACAGTAATCTTTCAGGGAAGTTGGTAATTGGTTTTTAGTTCAAATTTTTCGAGAAAGATGGATAAACTTTTTATATTGCTGTCTATTCGCAAATGATCATAAATATAATGACTTCTTCCATAATAACTCGATTCTGAATAAGTAAGTTCATCCAAGTAAATGAAGAACCTTAGATTTTTATGACTCCAGTTGTGCTTTGGATAGTTTTCCGTGTTTCACCAACTTTTTGGAACCAAATCTTCAGGATTCAGTTACCTGTTTTAGGAATATCCATAATTATCCGAATATAAGCATAATTTTTGGGAAAGATTGTACAAATAAATGAAACAAAAAGACCAGGAAACCAGAAAAACATGATATTTCTGCTGAAATCGCAATTTTCTTAAGTGATTGTAGGGTCAAATTTATTTTTCAAAAATTCATACCTTAATTTGAATTAAGGTATGAATTTTTACTAATTTGCCTCGTGCATAAGCATTATATATATATATATATATATATATATATATATATATACTTTACTTTACTTATATATTTATTTATTTATAATTATCCATTTATGAGTTTATTCACTATTTCTTTAAATAATTTTATTGAACTATATATGAAAGAAGAGTTTTATGCATAATGATTTTCTGCAGTGATGATTATACTATTGTTTCGTCTAATCGTTAGTATCGTTTGATCCAACATACTCCGCAAATTTCTATAGTTCCTTTTCTGTAACTTTCCTTTTTATTCATCTCTAAGTTATTGTTACATACACTTTGCGTCGCACCCAACTTTCTTATTTTTTTCTGTTTAAATTCATTTTTTTTCTCAGTGAAATGAAAATATTCATGAACATCAATTATCGATTTAGTCCACAGATGAAAAATACTGTTATCATTAATTCCCGAGTTCTTCATGAACATTGCCAATAGGGTTGCCACTGTCAATCAATATAATAACGGAGTCGTCCAAACTCTAACACATGAAAACGTTCTGCTTATCACTTATGTTCTTGATATATTGCTGCGTGAACAAGTGAGATCAGTCGAAAATTTTCATTGTTTTCAAACGCATATTCGTCGTATTCAAATTATATTTTAGGTCCTAAAATTCTTACAAAGCCTTAAGCTGTAAAATTATTGCTGACAATTTTTGCCTTCCTGATGATATACGGCAATATAATGCAGCAATATATGAAAGAAAAAGGATAGTAGTTGAGGGTATAAATACATAAGAAGTAGCACCGTTGTTGCAACAAACAGGATTCATCTCACGAAAAATACCTGTTTAGTTGTCCTCCAACAAAAGCAATTGTTTCCTAACATACCGCGGAATTTCTGTTTTTCCAATTCCATTTATCTTGTTTGTTTTTAGTTCGTTTTTATGCCGTGAACAACGCTTTACACTGTGTTTTCGTCTAAGGAAGTTTTTTTTTTTAGACGTTTTAAAGGGAGAAATGAATAGGGAAGACATTTTATAAAATTATCGAGCTATAGATACAGTGACTCCCTGTGTTAATTTCTTATAAAGAGTATATTTGGTCCCATTCAGTTAAGCTTGGTTGTGGTTCATTTAAAACATTTGTGTACCAAGTTCACATTGATTATATAAAACTGGTAATTCATATATATGGTTCATTCAGGAGCAGGTATTTACATTAGATAAAGGGACATTACAAAGATGTGGCATAATATAATTATAATCTCGTATAATCTCACTACGACAAAGTATAATGTTTGGTTGTAACCCGCAAAAATCTAACTCTCGAACTGAGCGCTGCAGTTAGGAACGATACTAAGGTTAGGTGAATAAGAATATCTCTTTGTTTCCCGAACTTCTAGTTGATTTCGTATGGCTTCTAAAAACGGTTTTGGATTTTTTTTTGTATTTAAAAAATAAATTCTACATTAGCTTCGAACATTGAACTTTTCAAAATCCTATTTAAATTTTATGTTTTTATGAGTCTGCTATAAGGACGATTACGATTGCTAAGATTGCTCTCGGATTCCTTATCTTTTAGCGATCTTTCATTTGATATGGCATCAATTTCAGATTTAAAATTTTTGATATTCCTTTTGTCTAAGCCAAATATTGCGGTACAGCAAATGATTTCAAAAATTCATTGTTTAAATCAAGCATAGTTAACTAATTGTCCATGACATGTTTATTATTTTCAATTAATGATGAAAAGGTCTCTTCTTCCTATTGCTCTCCTTATCATATCCTCTTCGAAATAAGCATAGTAATCTCTACCTAAAAATTCTTTTTTGAGCCGTCATTGTTCTGATTTTTTTTTATTTTTGAATTGTTCATTAATACACTAGTTGGCAGGGTTCTCGACTTAGCGGTAATGCGATATAAGTGAACAAAGCGGTCCACAGTTATATTGAAGTGATCAGTGCCCTGTTCTATAGCGATAATAAGTGATGTTCATCCACTCCAGTTCAACGGCTCAGAATTCGCGAGTCAGTTTCCAATCAGCGATTATTAATTTCTTCATAAATTTTAAATCAAGGATGAATAATATGGATGAAGGAATTCTGGATTTTTTGATGTTAAGTTAGGCTTTATGAAGAATTTCAGATTTGTTTCCTAATTTCAAACCTAAAAGCACTGAGCGCGAAAAAGCTAAAAGGGAAGATAGAAACGGCTTCTATAGGAAGGAGAGTGTTGGATAGTGGAATGAGTTCAACTCATCCATAACATATTGTTCGAGACAACGAGACTCTATTTTAGTCTCTTGTTAAGCCTAACAATTAGCATAATTGTTAATGGTTTGTATATGTTTGGACATATATGCGTCTTTATTAATCTATTCATGTGTTAATTTATATATATATGTATGTATGTATGTATGTATGTATGTATGTATGTATGTATGTATGTATGTATGTATGTATGTATGCATGTATGTATGTATGTATGTATGTATGTATGTATGTATGTATGTATGTATGTATGTATGTATGTATGTATGTATGTATGTATGTATGTATGTATGTATGTATGTATGTATGTATGTATGTATGTATGTATGTATGTATGTATGTATGTATGCATGTATGTATGTATGTATGTATGTATGTATGTATGTATGTATGTATGTATGTATGTATGTATGTATGTATGTATGTATGTATGTATGTATGTATGTATGTATGTATGTATGCGTATGTGTATGTATGTATGTATGTATGTATGTATGTATGTATGTATGTATACGGAAACGATTCTTAAATTTTAAAAATTTTGGACTTATTATAAGCTAGGTAAATCTGTATGGTAGGTATTAACCGCGATAGGCCAATTTATTTCAAAGTGCTCTTTGATGAATTGATGAAATACGTAATATGAATAATATTAGCCTTGGGAGGAGGTGAGGAGAAACTTTTCATATTATCAGCCGTCAGCTAGTGGCAAATATTAGTGATTTTAGTGATAAGTTGTTTCAATTAATAAAGCAGTCATTCATTGTTTGTGGACCGGAATATTGTATCAAAATATCTTGACCAATGGAAGTGGAATGGGATATATAAACAATTAACTATCGGTACTAATGTATGATTTCTAACTTAATTATAAAAAAGAACAAGAAAATGAAGCATTAGCCAATGCAGCTTATTATTGCTTGTGATAATGAAGTGATATTTATTATATTATTAAAAGAAAATAAGAAAGAACTGCTGTACTAGTGGTAGCTATAACAACAACAATAATGATCATATTCCATTCAGAGGGAAGGATTAACTATTTGTTTGATAACAATCATGTATAAAACTGAACATCGCACCAATTTTATTTAGCGATGTCTTTAATTAGCTTCGCATTTCCATTCATAAGCTTTTGGATTTTCTATCTTATTTAAGTATATATGCATATATACTTTTTAAATATATATATATATATAATATATGTATAATCACTCGGCAACACTTTAGTACTATACTTTTAAAATGATTTTTATAATTGCATTTTTATAGTCTCACTAATTATTCAACTGAAAGGTATGATAAACAGTTATTAGGCTATAAATATAACTGTGGTTATCAGTCATTTAATTCCTATTTGTTTCCATATATTCATATATTTTCCCTTCTTCTTCGCTATGCACACCTGGAATTCGTATATCGTATTTGTACTCTTCCAGCACTTTTGAATGTTTGAAAATTAAATTCAAAATGGAAGTTGGAACTTCATAGTCGTTGATTCAAAAGGAAAATTTCAAAACTGATTCTCTTGCAAAATGGATAGGTTTTTCATAAAGCGCTTCTTAATTGAATGCGTTATTCTGTAAAGATTGGTAGTCTCAGCCAAAAAAATTTGATAAAATTTGCATATATCTGAAGAAAAGGATATGGGCCGAATTGTTATGTTACAAAAATTACATTATTCATTTCTTTTCACACATTGTTATGTTGACCATCAGAGAGGTCTACCATCGTTCGTTCCCAAATGAAGCTTAATTCTCAGAGAATTTTATTTTTTCGGGTGATGGAATTTTCAGCAGCCCATCCTTTTATGTATTCAGTGACATAAATCGATAAAGGTGAAAGAATGGATGTCTGCTTCAACTCCACCTTTTTGAATATTGTTAAATTAAAGAAAAGCGTCATCAGGTTGTGTATGTATGATTTCTATGGCACATCTTTAATTTTGTCTGCTTGTTAGTTTTTTGCATCTTTCCGTCCCCTCGTCTGCATATTTATACATTATATCTACAGAAACGTTAAAATTTCAAGTTCCAATAAGTTTCAAATACTCCAAAATATCGGACTTTGCCGATCACTAGTATATAACATTCTGATACAACTTGCATCACATCCACTGCCACGCGTAGCGAAGTGATCAATACCAGTAACCCCTCTTAGTTCGTGATGTCGCCGTCAAATTTCAATATTGCTTAAATTTGAGATAAACTCAATAAATAAATGAAAAATTAGTGTGACATCCGCACAGCAACTAATTACGTGGAATAGTCATGTTAGCGTGGGCCTCTTTACTACTTCCCTTCCCCTTCTCCTTCCTCGTCCCCTCCCGTGTCTTTTCTTCACCTCTTCTCCGCTAGCAGTTTACGCTCGACACAAATGGAAAAGCTCCTATTCTTGGTGAGTGAATAAATGAACGCTGCTTAATGGAATTTTATTGGGAATTGTCTTAGGACTCAATACAAGGCACGGCTGATCGAGTGCGACAAGACTCACAGACCGGCCTCGACCGGCCATATATGCCCGTCATGCAAATTTTACTATTGGCTAAAGCCAAACAAACTCTTCGACATACACATATACGAACACATACATTCACGCACATACACATCAACAAGCGCAACATGCACCTCACCTTCCGCTGTTAACACTGCTCACATCATTCTTAACCCATTTTCTTCTTTTCCACCGGTTAATTTCAAATTTTTCTATTCGATCCGACTGAAAAGCTTAGTAAAACTATTCCCGTTGCTCCAGTTTTTCATTTCTTTCCGAAAAGAATGTCAAGCTTAATGTTCATGATTTATTCTTCGAAAACATTCCTTCTACTATACTATCTAATTTCAACCAGATGTTTCTCACACTGGCCAATTTTAATCATAAATAACATTTATCGTAAATACTTTCGAAATCGAAATCTGAGAAAAATATATCATTTTCTTTAAATTCTTTCAACTATATTATACTTGAAATTTCAAATTGCGATGAAATTAAAAGTTAAATTGTCGCACTAACTCCTATCTGTTACCTTTTCTATGTTTTATTTATTCCCTAATGAAATCACTTGTCGCCAACATCATTTGCTACACAGTCATATTGAAGTTATCATTATGAAACACATACACCGTTTTTTTGGGACAGTCGCTGCCAATTTTAAACTTTTGTTAGGGACAGAAATCAAACTTTTCCCGAATAAACAATTTCTCTTCTCTCCCCATTCTTCTGTCACTCCCGGTGAGCATAGTTGATAGATTGATTGAGCAAAAGACAAAGGCAATTTTGGCGTCGGAATTTCTGGATTTTGATTTTTGGGAGCTTTCAAAAACAAAACTATTATTCTGGTATAAAATACCAATCGAATTTTTCTCAGACCAATCGTAGAAAGCTATATATATATATATGATGCCTTAGTTAACATCTGCTCAAAAAGGTTTCACGAGCTATTCGCAGGTTTTAAGCAAATATTAGTAAGGACATTGTATATAGAATTTATTAGTTTTATCTTAATTCTATTCTCTTCTGTTCCTTATTGACTTGGTTCTCTTAATATCGTTGTTCGAAAGGATTCATGACATCTATAGAATAGCTTGTGGACTGTTTTTCATTTCGTTATCAAATTATACAGGAACACTTGGCGCCGGACAGTGATGATCATCATCAGCGTAAATAGCATTGCTCAACTTCTGCGTTTTCCAGTTAACAAAATTTTTTTTTTTTTGCCTAGCAGGGACAAAAAACTTCATTATACAGCTTAAGAACAATGTTATTGTACGTTAAGGACGTGGTATATCATCACTTCCGGTTTGATACGGTACCGCATGGAAGAATATCAGTGAACGTTGATTTGAAAATTCAAGAACTACTGAGTTTTTGGAAGACAAAGGGAAGATCGTCCCAAAAGTCCATTTTTGGTCAACATATATTTGCATGCTTATTTATCCGGAACGTTCTTGATACATCCTGAAAATTTCCTGAGTTCCATAATTGTAAATGCTATTAAGATCGAAAAGGAATAGGCCATGGGATGGAGCAACGGATACAGTGAAAATGATATATGAGTTCTGCAGGGTGAATCAGTTCTTCCAAACTCAATTTCAATATAAAAGTTATTTTTGAGTGGTTGATATCGTATGGCACCTTGAGGGCAATTATTTTTGGCTGGATGAGGCAGTATAATAAACAGGAGTGCAAAGCAGTTGGAATGTGAGGAAGCGTTGTTTTGAAAACCTATGCGAAAATGATTAATTAGCGAGAATTAGGGATTGCTGGCAATGTGGAACACCTCGTGTTTTATTATCCATCCACTTCAAAAGTTCTGCCCCATCTCCCCCTCCCCCTCCTCCAAACATCTAAATTTCCTATGCCCTCTGTCTCTAAAGCTAAACATACAAACTAAGCATTAATGTTCCTCGCCCTTTACCCCTACAAACAGACTCTCGTTTAATCGGCCATTCATCCAAAACCCCGACCAGAACAATGAATACATCTTTCATTGTTCCTCATTTCTCTCGCCAACCTCTATCACATATACTGATCTTTGTTTTCACATTTTAATGGAATTAAAACATGTCAATATTTCAAACTTTCTTGGTCAGAGAAGGTGATGTACTCTCGAGAATTAGGAGTTACTTCACTTTTTAGGGATATATAAGAGTTATTTAAGTTTCCATCTACGTGCTTATCTTTTTGAACTATCCAGAATGGTAGATAGTTGAGGTATTTGTGAGTTTTCATCGTATTGCAAAATATTCAGGCGGTAAATTTCTTGGGATGTGTGCATTTCATATTAAAATATTGAATTTAAATAAAATTAAAAGATCAGAAACATTCGAAATAGTATTGGCTATTACGGAAAACAGAAAGCTTTTTATCACTTGCAGTCTCATAAGATTTCGAAAATATTTGCTGATAAGACATTATAGTTATGGTAAATTGAATTACCTTGAAGTCTAATTTTCAGTTTCCGAGAGCTTATATAGGGTCTTTTTCAACACCAGAATGTATATTTATATTTAGATAGTTGAATCGAGATTTGCCCTTCGAAAAGCTGAGCTTTCCGCATTCCATCCTATCCAAAATTGAACAATAATTATTTTCCTGCTAAAAATAAGTACAATACCTACTAGAGACTTATACGAAGTCTCCTCGATGCATCTCTCAGTTCATGGAACTTGACAATTTGTATGGGATGACTAATCGGCTACATGCGGCGCTATTTTGTCTCATGCTTGTTAATTCTGGTTGTAAATTCCATTATGCTTCGAATTATCTATCATATGACGAGATCTGTTCTCAGTAGCATCCCACTGTTTTCTTTTGCAGGATGAGCCACAGCCTAATAATTCCGTCGGATCAATTATGTTAGCAGATCATAATGAATTGGTAATTTTCATTTTCTGCATTCAGTCTCAAAAAAATTCGACTTTTCACTAGCAAATAATATTTGTTATGAGGAATAGGAACAGGGAGCGAGCATATTTCTCATTATAAACTGATATAGAGCAAAAATAAAATTAGAACATATATTTTCATGCTTAAACATCGGTACCAATGATGATAGAAGAGAGTTTTTCATGGAAATGATAAACATGATTAGCACAATAATGGATCATTCTATTCAGCACTCTATTCCTTCTCAATAGAAATACGATTGTGATACCATGCACACATGCATGATGCGCGATTCACACTGTATTTATTAAAGATAGCCACGCACGCAAATGGGGACTTGCTCAAGTTCTCTTTCTTTTGATTCTAGAATCAAATTGTTTGCAAAAATACTGAATAAAATAAAGACTTGATCCATTGTGTTGCTGGTAATGCTTGATTGTTTATAAGCATTACCTGAGCTATGAAATAACGCTGAGGAAAGATTTTACGTTTGATCATTGAATTTCTAAATTATCGTTACCTTTTGGTTTGTGGGAATTTCAATTGAAGATAATTAATATCTATAATAGATGGTGATTGAGCTTTGTTAGCTCAATTCTCTATCAGGTTTTTGACTAAACGCTTTATGTACAAGAGTTCCTTTTCGGATAATTTAAGATTTTGATATTCATTAACATTTGAAATAAAAGAAAATAATTGCAATGGTATTTTTATTGAGTTTCATCTAGTATGTTCAGAATTTGATTCTGCCTTGGTATTTGCTTTTAATTCGAATTTCTCTGTAAAAAAAGGCGACTACTGTGACTTCCCACAGGCACCAAAGAAAAGATGGGAAGTTTTGAGATGAAGATAATTGATATAGTCTAGATATGCCAACCCTCTTAAAGCCATTGTTTTTTTTTTTTTTTTTTCATCTATAGCTATGTATAAATTATCAGTTTGCGCAAATTTCAAAAGATGCTTTAAATTGGTTTTTGAATTATGATTCCTAGTCAAGTCCCCACCCCTCATTTATTAATGCAGAAATCGTGGAGGCTCAGTAAAACGAGAACATTGCGTCGTCGTAGTACTAAATAAGTAATCATTAGGACGACTTTTCATTAATGAAAATACAAACTTTTACTTTCTATATCTCCGAACTGAAGTTGTCAGATACTTAGTCGAAACGGGACATTCTTTCTTTGTATGATAATTCTAAACTTATAAACTTGGTAATAGTTTCTATACTAATGTTATTTCAGATCGATGCGTTTTTTTTTATAACAAATATAATGCATGTTTTTTTTTTCAATCTACATTTAAAAGTTTTATACTTGTGTTACACTTCATTTTTATTCCTTTTACAGAATGTCTAAGACAAGTTATTATTTATGTCGGCCATATTTGTTTTTGAGTTCTTTAAAAAATTATTCCAAATGGAGAACATTCGGGTTGTTCGTTGTTTTATCACTGGGATTGCATTTCCTAATTTTTGAAAATCAAGTTTTATTCTTTAGCAATTGAAGAATCAGTTCTTCCAGATAGTAAGCAATTGAAGAATCAGTTCTTCCAAAACTGAATAGTAATGAATCATGCGGTTCTAAAGGCACATGGAAATTAGAATTTATTATTAATTTTTTTGCATAAATATAAATCATAAAAGCTGACTTGATTTTATTGGTGGTTATCATAAATGATTAATTTATTAGAATTATCGCGTGACATCAAGACTGTTGATTGTGCAGTCAAGAAGAACAAACTAAAATGGAGGAAGAGAGGAAGAAGGTAATTTCCATTAAAGACGTAAACTAGGGGCGTGATATACACGTCTATATGAACTTTGGAAATCCGGGATAGGAATGTTTATATTATACGCATGGAATTCGCTCTAGTGGTAATAATTTCTCCTCTTAGAGAGGAATAACTGATGAAGTTATAAATAAAATGGATGACTGCTTATGCAGGTGTACGGTGTTTCCCGGTATCTTTCTAGATGAGTCCATCGCGTGTCACCTCCAACATCCGGTAACAAATGCTCAATTGCCATTAGCCTAATGCTTTTTCTTGTTCAGTCGTACCCTTTTCTCATCTTCAACCAATTTCATTCCCACTTTATTCCTTTAACTTTCTTTTAGAGAAAGCCTTCGACTTGATTAACATCTATTTATCGCACATCGGTTCGTCTAATTAATCATTCTATCTCTCTATTATTACCTGTTTCTTAAATTTTGCTAGGTTTGATCGACAAGCGATTACTGGCTGTGAACTTATTTGCCGACATTCTGTAAAATCTTTTTTTCGCTTTCCTGAAAACAACTGCTATTATTTGTTCCCATCATTTTTCTACGACCATTTTTGTTAATACCATTCTTTGTTGGTCGTCTTCGTACGATTACCATTTTTCAACGCATTTGATTCTATTAAGCAAGCTATCTATTTCTTGCTCAAAATAACTGGCAGTTTCTCAACTAGAAGATGTCGCTTTTTTGTTTTTGTTTCTTATTTTTCAGGTAAAGATTAGTTACAGTTATCAGTATTAAAAATTTATTAGCGATCCTGTGGATAACAATCATTTCTTTTTAAACGCTGAACGGATTCAGAATAATTAATTAAAAATTGATTCGTGCTTTTCTTTCTCTTAGCTTCCAACTGTTTATTGACTAATACTTCAGTCGCTTCATCACTGTGAACTACCATATTACTTACTGTCTTTTATAAATGGAGAAATTCATTATGTCACTTTCTGAATGTTTTTTCCTACAACATTCGAAATTATTAAGAAGTTTATTTTGCACATTTGATATCGTTGTTGCTGTAAAGCTCTTGTCTGATAACTGAATAGTGAGTGTACTTAAATTTTAAATTCAAGTTATGATATTCCAGTACTGTATACTTTAGCAATACTGTTCTCTTACCATCATCAAATTTATATGAATGACGTTCGATAAAAACATTGCTAACATATATCTTCAGACTTGATATGTATATGATAACTCTAAAGGTTCAATTTTTCTAGACACGGAAAGTTCGCTTTAGAAAAATAAAAATTTTAATTCCCCGATCTGAAAATTTTATTTCAAGATGTCTGGCCGTCGTAAGACAATGCCAACACGACTTTTGGAAACCGTAGAAACATTTTATCCAGTGACAACTGTCGAATCGATGCCAAGCACTTCAACTGCAATTAAAAGTACTTTGCTGATAACAGAATCAACCACACCAATGAAAATGTCCACAGAAGAACTTATTTTGGATGACATTATTAAGGTAATCGGGCATATTTAAGTTCTTTCGAATTAAGCACAGTGCTTTTTAGATTTTCAGATCAAGATAAGAGGAATAATTTGTTAAACTTTTCAGCAGGAAGAAATAACTAAGCACCGTACTGTAGGGAATTCACGTCTACTTCATCATCTCGAGAGCAAGTTGATTCGTCGAAGAGTGATGCTTCAAGCATTTCTGAACACACCAGGTTTGTGTTGTCGATGTAAACATCTTCAAGTTATCCCGAACTAATTTGATATTAAAAGGTTGACTTTATATGATAGTATTGTTCATTTTAATGACCTGTTTTATTCTTCCCTTAAATTTAGTCTTCCAAGCAAGTTCTGTGATGCATGTTTAGACACAAATAAAACGACGAACAAACAAACAATCCCGATATCCTGACCGTTAATTAATCAAAAGATCTCTGAGTCTAATAGCATTTCCTACTGAATTATGAATTCTCTAAATCTCTTCCATATATTATATTTCTTGTTGAAATAACATTCTGTAAACATTGTTTACAGACCAAAGTAAAATGTCTCCATTCTGAAATTCGGACTTTGGGATATTAGGACAACCAGTGAATTAGATTTCATTGTTGTAACTTCATTTATAAATTTTCTGATATCAACCGTTTTCATAAGCATTGGGAAGAGGATGAACCCAAAGATTTGGGGTGTTACGAGTTCGAATTGAATTTCATCAATTATCTTTTACAATGAAAAGCAACAAGAGTCTCCGTTATTATTTCACGTTTCAGAAAGGAAATGCATTTGTAAGAAGCTCTGAAATCAGGCAAATTTCAAAATCCGAAGTGCGGATTGTGATTCTTATTATTTTGGCATCACTTCTTTTTCCTTTTCTAACGAATATAAAACCTTTACGCTTAATCATTCACTAACTGACTGATATTATCAGTCTCATTCAAAAAAAGTGGGAATTAAAATTGTGGACATATTTTTATTAACTTGAGTAGATGATGAATTTATGATGGAATTCATTTTTTGTATTTATTTTATGTTCAAATTCGTTTTTTTTCTTTTTTGAATTTATTCCATGTTCAACATTTCTCGCATTATTCAGACGCCAGGACTTGAAAGTTTGTCGATAAATAATGTTGACTTGAGTGGAATCGAAAATTAGTAACTCTTCATAATCAGGGCCTTTGGAGAATTTTTTTAAAATTAATCTGTCATGCATACATACTTTCTTAATCGTATCATTTGGCAGTTTCTCGCAAGATGAGAAATTTGAATTCAGTAAATTTCCATTCACTCTTCTGGAAAAAACGATGCGGTTTTTAGATCTTTGTTGCTTTTCTGTAGGGCAGTTTTTCTTCAAACTATTTGATAATTATTTACTTCTTTGCATTATAGTTATTTGAAATTTTATGTACATAATATTTCACTTTGGTAGCTTCTTAAAAGACCAAAATATTTCTCATTTTTCACCTTCTCAACTGCTCACATTGGTATTTGGTGATTTCAAACGATCTAATATCTTTATGCCGTTACCAATGCCGAAAGCAAAATTGATTAAGAAGGTATAGTGATTGGATATTTTTATTTAGTATTGTCACTTCATTTGGATGTCGTTGATGTTGGGGTGAGAGTTTTGTCTTGTAAATGGGAATTTTATTCCTCACACAACTTAAGATCTACAGCTAGGAATTAGTTGGAAATATGAATAAGAAAAGATATTTCCGTCATCAGCTAAATTTCAATAATTCATAAGTCACATGCTATTTCAAATAGTTCCTTTGTTTTTCTTGAGAACTTTACTGGTTTCTTACTGGTGCTGAGATTTTAAAGATTAAATGAGGTTTTTACCTAATTATCGTAAAATAAATCACTGATAACGATATCCTATATAGCATGATGTAAAGAAATTCTTTATGTTTATTGCTTTGATCAGGTAGTCATATCTTATGAGAAGTGAATTTACGGATTATTCTAAGATCGTTTTTACTAATAATGAAAAACGACATATACGCGCATCAATAAGAGATAGTGTATGGCACATAATGGGCAGCCGCTATGCGCTCAATTTTTGCTGACGGTCATCTCATATTTTGTAATTTTTAAGATTTAACTAAGAACCAAATTTATGTGTGGAATTAAAATCAGATTTTCAAGTGGTATAGATTTTATTATTTTATGCTACTGTTTCAGTGAACTTTTTCTCAACATATATAGCCTTGTATTATTTACGATTTCTCGAATCATTTTGAATTCCCTTAGTGCAATGAACAGTTTCCTTGCTCCATATCTTTCCACTAATTTATTCTGTTAAAAATATCTGGTCTTTAAGAAAAAGGTCTCTGTGTAACGTTGAAGCTTAAGCCATTTCACTAGTAGCCGTATTTGCATTGTAGCAGCTCTTAGTCACAAAAGCATTTTGACCAGGTGATAGGCTGCAACACACTGAAGTGAGCAGCTTCATTATCCCCGCTATGAAATAATTCCACAGTAAAGATTAGGGAAGAAATCCATTCCAATATCTCTTCTTTCTTCCATTAAATCATTTGAAAGGATACAAAAGAATGATAAAATTCATATCTATCTCTGGCATCGAAGCATGATGCCAATCTGATCACCTCATTTATTTCCTTAATGTGATTTTTCATCTGTTTGGCGGCATACAAACGTTTCGTTTTAACACTAGTAAGCTTTATAGATATCGTGCATTAAATTTGGTATCTTAGACCTTCAATTAATTTTCCGGCAATTAAGAACTGATGATAATATTTGGGAAAGATAATGCTTCTTTCCAATAGAAATCTGAATTCTCTGGTCATCAGGTCATTTATTACTTCTCTTCCAGCACGTCAGGCTCGGCCGGAGTGACGGATATTCCGGATATTTTGGCACAAACGGAACACGGATGCCGTGTACTAATTGATGGTCACTCATTGCGTGAGGTTCTTAACAGTGTCGACACGTACGACGGCAGACTCGACCTCGTACAAGATCTTATTCGACAGGTCGGAATCTTTTCATCCGGAATTTATTCTTTTACGTGAATGGATGGTGAACAGTATTCTTCACCATTTAAAATTGCAAAATGCGATATTCCAAGGCCTGCAAGGGTACAATGAGTTATCACGACGCTGTTTGATTCACAATAACAATTTATTAACTAATCCATTTATAAATCTGTGCGTTGATCAAATGTGCAGCAAGACTACTGAAGTTGTCCATTTGGCAACTATCACACTATGGAAGCATTGTAGCTTTTCAATTTGATCAGATGTGAATGATGAGAGAAAGCCGAAAACGCTACTTCTAGAGGTTTATTGCATTGTAATTTGTTGCTGATGGAAGAGAAGAGAAAATAGATTGGATGCAGAAACTTTGTTCTAAAAAACTACAAAAATTTATTTTAAAAAATTGGATGGTTCTTTTCTTTTTCACAACCTTTTGCAAAATTTGCAACGTTTTACAGCGAAAAAATTTTTGTATTGTTTTTCTATAAAATGGCAATAGTTTGTATTGAAAAATTTAAAAGGCAATTCCAAAATGGCTTCTTTTGTAACGTTATAAAAAGGCATTTTGGTGCCTGTGAATGTCTGGAAAGGCTACATTAGTTAAGCAAACAACACAATTGTCTATTGCTTTGTTTAAAAATATGTTATAAAGCTCAATAAATAGGCGTCTTGCCCATAACCCTCATTACCGCTCCCTTATCATTTGTGGGAAAGTGGAAAGAAATTTGGAGATGTTACTGTTATCATTCCGGCACTTAGCAGTTTACTAGCTG
Organism: Dirofilaria immitis; assembly: GCA_024305405.1. Lineage (NCBI taxonomy): Eukaryota > Metazoa > Nematoda > Chromadorea > Rhabditida > Onchocercidae > Dirofilaria > Dirofilaria immitis. Next base: position 6,796,263 of record JAKNDB010000109.1, read on the forward strand.
AACTTTAATCAAATGCTTTATATCCATCCTTATCGTACTAGTCCATCTTTAACGGTTGATGAGGTAACCCCGTAAGGTGCTTCGTAGAGAATGCAAAAAGCTTAAAAACCGAGAAGGGAAAAGAATTAAAAGAGAATAGGATATCATAACTATCATGTGTAGTTGAATAGCGTGATGCGTTTGGATAGGACTTTGAAATTGAAATGGGTCAATACTACGAACTAGAATTTAGTGATGACGCAAGTTCCCTAATCCGAATTTCCTCAGCATTTTCCAGCAGTTATCCTTACTCTTCATCACATGATTGACATGATCTATCATTGGAAGGATCGCAAAATACGGCAATTGCGCCGAAAATTACGACCTGTACTGTTAAATAAAAAGAAAAAGAAAATTTAGTTGCATGTTAAAAGCGGCACTCAGTTGTTAAGGAATTTCACGACTTCTCAATAAATTCTTAGATTCCGTGAGATTTTATTTCAAAATTTTAGCTGAAAGCTGTTAAAGAACGTTTGAGTTGTGGTGAAATTCATATCGGTAAAGGAGATATTGAGGAGGCGAGTTTCAAAGATACGGACGAACTGGTCGCGGAAACTAGGGAACAAAACTGTTTCCAGGTATTATTATTATCTTTATAATACGAATTACGCGGAACACGTTCTCAGGTGACGCGCTATTACCCTACTGCTTACTCATGTACTGTAAAAGCTTAAGGAAATCTAATTGCTTCAATGATGGAGTACAAGTAGATTAAAATATATAACAACAATGCGTATGTGAGGATAAGAAAGACGTATAAAAGTGGATGGTATATTTGCTTGGATGGTTAAATATTAAGAATGATTGGAAATGGCTTCCAAAAGGATTTAATGCAATCAAGCCGAGCGCAGAAGGAGGCGAGACAAGCAGGAGATCCGTCCTTTAGCTTCACTAACAAATACTGTATTAACATTAGGATTACCGTATCTGTACTTTAAATGCCTCAGTTTTTCTCTTAGACACTCCTTAATGGACCATATGTTGATAATTTTCTATATTCAAGAATTTCTTTCATATTTTTAGTAATTTTGACAACCAAGTAAGAGTTGCCTTTGTTATGGATAAAATGTTGTAAAAAATGTCTGAGAATAAGAATCTTAAGTCAGAGCATTAATAAAGATTCTGACCAGGAACAATCTCTATCAAACATTGAGAAATATTAACTTATGAAAATCGTGCAGAACTGCTTATTCTCCACAAAAATCGAAGGTTTTTGGTAAAATTAGGCATGATTTGCACAGAAAATATGAATAGTTAGCTTATTTTTTTTTTTACTATTTGCAGAAAATGTCAACTGGAAACTTAGATGAATTAATGCTTAGGCAACAATACCTTATCCAGCAACAACAAAATCAGCAGCGATTGCTTGCCATGGCGTCTGCCCTCCATGCTGTACAACATTCCAGCGCTGTACGACTAGGCTGCATGTTACCATCTGGTATCACTTTTCGTTCAAAACTTATCTTTGTTTCCATCAAGAATTTGTTTCGATTTTCAAAGTAATGAAATGAAAATTCATGGGAATGTTTTACATTATCTGTAGATTGCTTGTGCTACTATTTATGTATGAAAAGACTATTAAAATGACTAATGAGGCTGAGCAATAATTCGTAACGGTCAAATAATGAATTAATCGATAGGCAAAAAAACTATCAATTAAAAATTGCTGATCTTCACTGGCGCAGTTTGAGTTTGAAGTTTTCGAGTTGTTGTGTTACAGGTTGACGTTTTATCGCTTTAAAGTTTCATTTTGGTTTGGTCACTTTACAAGTTCAGTTCTCAGCGGATTTTTATGTTTAATTTGATAATCTCAGTTTATAAAAGCCCTAAAAGTAAGGGGTTATTCCGATTAATTAGTTTAATTTAAATAATAGATAATTGTTAAGCAACAACATACGGTCAATTCTTGAATGGAACAACACTTGGAGATGATTATGATGTCCTTACAGCGGCAACAGTGCTTTCCCAAAGTGTGAGCAATCGAATGAATAGTGTAACCAACTATTTGGGAACAATGGAAGTCGATTGTGCTGATCGAAATGGTTGTGAAACACCGCTGAATTTGAGCAAAGTTAAATTGAAAAGGTTCGTATATTTCGGTGTTTATGGATTTTTCCATCTACAAACTTTCAAGTTTGGTAGAAAAATCCCATACATAATTCATATTGCTGAATTTTGAATATTAGGAGCTGAAAACATAATCGTTCCATAATGTTAATGCTTAGAACAAAAAACGACGAAAGGGATCAAATATTTAGCGACAAATTGATTTTTTATCATAAAAATTAAAATATTAGAAATTTTTGACTTCGATTTATATATTAGCTATGTGAAAAAATTTTTGAATTACGTATCTGACGAATGTGTTTGATAAGATATTAAATGAATATTGAGATTTCTTATCTCCTTAATTTTTAATGCTAAAATCTTACAGTATGATCAGTCGCCCTTGATAACGATATTTCTTAGCCCTTAATAACGAAATCTCATAATACAATCAGTCGCTAGGATCTAGATTATAATCGATGTACAACTGCTAAAAGTTGAATCTAACATTTTAGGAATCATTGTCATTATTAGCTATGTTTATGAACTAAATTTATTGAAATATTTTTCCACTTTTTTACAGGTAATTAGTTCAAACAAAAAAAAAAATTGATTCATTTTCTTCCTTTATTATTATTGCTAATTGATGAAATTTTTAAAGCATACTTATGAATGCTAAACATCTAGACATAATTTTGCAGCAGTCTCCAGTTGGTTTTTTCAACTACTAAGTCACCTCTTTCAAACGAAATATGATAAATATTTTTTCAGTTCCACAGATCATTCCAAGACACATAAAGTAGCACTGTTGAGCAGTAATAGCAATTTAAAAAAACCATGTTCGCCACTTGAACAGCAGTTTCTTAACCGATTACCCTGCTCTTCGATCTCGCATTCTTTCGCCTCAGAAAGTAAGTGAATTTCCAACTTAAATCTTTTGTATCATGATTTACAATGTTTCGATTGCCTGACATTGATGTTTCACATTCTTGGCTTGATTGCTGTTTATCAATCTACGGGCTTTAAAGTGTATCTTCATTAGTGAACAGTACCGTTTTTACAGCGGCAGCAGTAAAATGGTCTCATGGATGATATTATAGAATCCATCCTCTTTATTATTTTAAAAACAAAAATTCTCAAGTCACCAGCTGTTTTAGATTTTATTGAGAAGTATTTACATTAGTTTTGGTTTTTAGCATCAGCTTTCACTAGTCACTCGCCAGGTTCCTCAGATGAAAGTATGACTGGAGGCGTGGTGATCTCTGACAATATTCCGGCTCGAATTTCTGCCAAATCACCTAATCACATCAAGCGCCCGATGAATGCCTTCATGGTCTGGGCACGCGATGAGCGGAGGAAAATTCTAAAAGCTTGTCCAGATATGCACAACAGTAATATTTCGAAAATCCTTGGTTAGATTTGAAAGTTTTACAGTAATGAATTGTGTCCAAAAAGTATAATCAGTTTTGAAATTATTAGTTCTTAAAATTTTCATACCTGAAGTCTCTTAATATAGGATCGAGATGGAAGGCAATGTCTAATACAGAAAAAACAGCCATATTACGAGGAACAATCTCGACTGAGCAAGCTACATATGGAACAACATCCGGATTATCGTTATAGGTATCATCATTTTATTGAGGAAATTTAATTATTTGATTAAATTTTTATGAGAGGATTTGGGGCTTAAGCAGTTTTGCATGGTATCATGATAGATTTTTTTGATATCAAAGAAAATTTATAGGTTTCTAAACCGTTGGGGCATTATATTGTTTGAGATCCATATGCTTGTCATTGTTTTCAGGCCCAGACCTAAACGAACATGTGTGGTAGATGGGAGGAAAGTGCGTATCAATGAATATAAGAATTTAATGAGAAACAAAACAGTGGCAAATAATACGGGTTGCTCGTCTGTCACCAGTGAGTGGAATAGTGATATTGATCAGTGTGGAACGGTTGCGAGTCCTGGATGTGGTTCCAATCAGTCCTTAACAGTTAACAATAATCCTCTATTCACATCAGCAACAACAGCAATGATGCTTTCCGAGAACAGTAGTGATACTATCACTCATTCTCGATCATTTTCATCTGTTGATTTTGCCAGTCTCAGTGGTGCCACAGTGCTCACCGATCTGGCCCATCATCATCATCATCATTACCATATGTTACAAACAGCTGAATAGCACTGTATCATTCTATATCTTTTTATCGTTCCATTTTTGTGTTTTTGGCATCTATTTTTCTGGCAAATTTTAATTTGTCAAGTTGTTTGTTTCTGTAGTGGATTTAAACTCCCTTAATGATCAGAAATTGCTGGATAGAAGTTTATTCAACCTCGCGCTGGAAGGGTCGAAATTAGAGACAGTTCAAAAGTTGGCCGAAAATATGCGAGTTAAACAACCTCTGATATCAAAAGCTTCGTGAAGGAAATTTACCCCAAGATCTTATGAAAAAAAATTTATTTGTATTGGAACAAGTCTAATTGAATGCTAAAGATTTTCATTAGGAAATTTGTTTACGTAGAAAATACTTATTATGATATTGATTATAAAGGACAAAGATTTGGTAAGTGTAATTAACATATTATGCTGTACATAAATGTTTGTGTTATTTTATTCCAATATAACCTTCATTTAATATGCCCATCCATCTGTTATATGTTTGAAACATATGGCGATAGAGGTAAACCATTGTTTGGTACAAAATATTTTTTTCTGATTTTTGAAAACCGATAGTTTTAAAACATTGGTTTTTGTGTGTCACTTGGATCTACACTCCATATCAACAAGCATTTCATCGTTTTCATTTCCATTGTGATCCTAATTTTCATGTTTTCTTTAGACTTTGATGTGTTATGTCTTATGAGGAAACGTTTAATCATTGTTGTGTTCTCGTACATATTACCTAATTTTCCTTGTCTTAGTGATTGACTTAGATATTCGTATTTTGACCTATTTTTCCACCTAGTCTTTCTAATTGTATATTTCTCATCATCAAAATAAAACATAACCCATGTTTTCTAGAATGTTACATTTCCAATCCATGTTTTGTTTTGCTTGTTGTGTTTTGGAGAATTTGGGCTTTATGTTTAATTTGAATTGTGAAGAGACATAAAAGGTCTTGGGAAGACCTTCCAAATGTTTCAGCATTGATATAATTTTAAGCTGTACTTACTTGAAACTTCGAGTCTCTGAACACAGTGGTTTTATAAGTTTGTCCTGCAGTAAATCATTGTTTTTCCATTGGATTTTTTTCCCAGCAATAGTTTTTGTTGGCAGCGGATACATTGTTATGGTCGACGTTATTGATACATAGGTTCGAATACCTGAATGGCAGATGTAATGATTCTATTTTCTAATCCTCCAAAAATTTTTTGATGGATGTGACGGATTCCAATAGAGTTATCTGTTCTGTTTACAAACAGAAGAGCTGTTGTCCACTGACAGATAACATCAGCACATGATAGTAGAATTTTTCCTGGTACAATAAATAGATTCCCGCACCGAAATGAACTGGCAGTTGTTCTTCAACGCAGATTAATGATAAAAACGCATCGTTTTCCTCTTTTGTTGGATTTCAAGTTAAATTAAGCTCATACAAATATAGGACTGCGAGACACTTGCAATATAAGAAAGAATTTGCCTTTTATATATCTAACTTTTCCAAATACAGTTCTTTGTTCCTCATCGATTGTTGCAACCAGAAAAATCATCCAGGCAACAAAAATTTCAACAAACAAGTAATTTGTATATTCTATAACATGGGACGGAAAAATTCAACCAAATTCCGAAACTTAAACTAGCAATAGCTAATTAAAGCCTATATTTAATGAAATATTACGATTATATATAGTTATTATCACAAATAAATAACGTTTCTAAGTTTCAGAGTACTTTTCATAGTTTTCATATGAAATAATTTGTCAGTTGTGCATATTTTGGGATTCAATACTATTCATGCAAATCATGTAAATTTCGAAGCCACTTTTCATTCATTACATTTGGAAGTACTTAATATCTAAACGTGATATGAAATATAAAGGTTAGAAAGAAGTGTTGGTTTTTAAATTGAGGATTTAGCTGTGAATGAGATCTGCAATCGATCTGAAACTGAACAATGGAGGAAGATAAAAGCGGAAACTTGAAACGGGAAATGGTTCACCTAAAAAAATTTCACGAGATCAATCAATTAGCACCAAATGTCACTTCACTGTAACATAAAAGCACTGCATATCACGAAACATAATATTGATGGAATGACGCAAGTATAGATAACAGAATATGAGACTGCTCTGGATAGCGATCCCTCTCTGGCATTTAGCAAATTATGTTGCTGTAACCAGATGTCGTACTGATATGGCTCTTCCACAAAATCTGCGATGTCTTTTGGTAAATCATCCACAACATGGATCTTCCAGCCCATATTATAGGTTGAGTAGCTCTGTAACATTTTGCTAAATGCTAAAAAGCAATATTTGAGTTTTAAATTACTTAAATAATAGAAGGAAAACTCTTTTAATTTGAAAAGTTGAAAATAAAACAAATGGACTTATTCTTAATGTGGAAAAGTTACTTGATAATAAAGCGTATCGGGTGTTTCAGCTGTTGGAGTAAAGTGGAAAGTTGCTGTCTTCGTTGTTTCAATGCATTTTAATTTAAGCGAACGCCGATAGTCGATGAAACTATCGAATTTATCGGCATCGTCGTCGTCTCTACCATCGTGAGACCACAAACACAGTCGACCAGCTGTTTCATTTGGGTTGTGTCCAGCCACTATTTTCACTTTCTGCAATCTAGCTTAATGTTTTCTAAATCGATAAAATTTGGTGAATTATAGATCTGGATTCAAGGCATAAAAATAAATGCAAAAACGACCGATTAATTTTCAATAAATAAGAAAAACGTTTTTATACTTTTCGCTCATCACTGGATAATTTAGCGAATCCACCAAACGGATCATCTGATATGTACAGTGGATTGTAAAAATCGCTTGTGGACTTATCGTTACCACCTTCGATACTAAAAATGTCCGTCATTACCAATGCTGATATGTAAACATTATTGCTAATTAAAAATTAAATTATGTGGAAAACTTAGATTTAAAATAATTCTCGTTATAATTTTATTCCCCACTGAAGATTTCGCATGCAAAAACAACGGAATTCATCAAAAATTCATAGACATTTTGAATGCAAATTTTCCGAAATTTACTTGAATGTATATGTGACACCACGTTTTAAATAAATGTCAGCCAAATAGCCATTCACATACCATACATACTTTGCTGGCCTGGCATGTGCCATAAACTGTAACATAGAATTAAATTCTACTGATTCTTTTTAAAGTTTAGTCTTTGATATTAAAAGTCTAGTATTCCTTGATGGACATTATACAGTTTACATTCCTTGCCAGAGAAACAAAAAAATACCTGATAACCTCGCCGACCACCAGGCGGTCCCAGCTGAAATGTAAAATTTAAACGATCGTCTGTTCCAAGCAACGAAATTAACGGCCAACCGTCAATTTTGGAAAGTTCTGTATCATCGAACTGAAAAATGGTAAAGTGGGGTGCACTGTCCGTCTGCTGAAGAGCTTTGGAAGTTGCTAAATTGTGTTTAGGATATTCATACTGGAAATATAAATTTTTGTATTTTTCCTCAAATAAACTTCGAATTAGTAAGGAAAGACGAGTGGAGAATTCATAATGCAGCACGAGAAACTATGTAAACATGACGAGTACCTTGGAGAAACTTCCGTAATGGTTTTGAATCAAGAAATCGACTTACTCGTTTTTGTGGTGGCACATGTGGGGTATTCTCTGGGAAACATTCGTAATAGACACATGTCCGAAATCAACTCGGAATTTGTAACAGTAAACGGATAACCAATCGATATGATTAATGTCGTATTCTGCAGGTAAATCTATGATTATATCCCGTCCTCCTCGATATCGCTCATTCATTGCGGTTATTCTGAAAACGTGTACAATCTTTCTATGTCTGAACATTTTTGGACTTTTTATTAATGAATAACGGATTTCGAAGGAAAAGCAGTTGGAAAAACATGAAATAATAAAAAAAACACTAAAACTCTAAATATTGCAGCTAAATCATGTTACTGATGTGGTAAATAAATTTGACACTTACATCCCAGCAGTATCTCTTCCACGTATCGACACTTTGACTCCAGAATCATGTGCAACATTCGGTCCTCGGCCAACAAAAAAGTAGCCGTCTAGGTGCGAATTTATGTTGTTAAATCAGAAACTTCAAAGTTTGATGGAATTAGTAAAATTTGATTGAAGTCCTACCTGGTGCTTTATCACCATCAAACGTAAATCCGAAAATCTTAATTGTCCTTCTATCAATTACCAAGATAGGCCCTGAGCCAACACTGTATCGACTACCACGTAATTCAGTAGCTAGAAATTGTGGTTTCGGGATGACCACAGTATCCGGAATTAAAATTGCGCCAAAATTATGCTGAAGTTTATAAAAATCTTAAACTGTTCAGCGCGATAAAAACAATGACTGCTGCAAAACTCTAGAGCACAGTTAAATTGAAATATATCCCATATTTCAGAACTTCAAATTTTGATATTCATAAAAATAATCCATTTTAGAATTTAACGAATTATTGTGACGAATTACTTTGGTCTTATTTCTTGGGTTTTCTTCATCGAAGAATTCCGCTGAAACTAATTTACATATAAACTGATAACGGACTTACCTCAAATTTAAAGCAGAATAGAGAGAAACTTTTGAATGAACTAATTTTGTGAAATTCAGGCAATACCAGTACAACTCGCTCCGCATTCCTGTACGGACCAATTGGAGCAATCCTGTAACCAATTATCTTTTACTCAAAATAAAAAGAAGACTATTTTTCCGAAATTTTTAATTTTGCACTATATTTTGAAGCTATCCATAATTTGACGTATTTATATTTAAAAATAGACATGCCCGAATTCAAATGATGGAATTTTGAGGCCGTCAACAGATGGTACGCTACTTTGATCCAGCCAAAAATATAAATCTGAAATTATTAGTGATTTATTTTAAAATTGCTAATAACTAGACATTTTTTTGGAAAGTAAAAGTATTGACAGTGGCCATGAATGAATGCAGTTCAATTTCCTATTGTTATCGATGCCAAAAACTCGACAACAGTATTAATTAGCTAAACAATAAATTTCAAATTTGAAAAATGCCAAATTTTTTTGAAATTTGTTGCAAATTGCTTCAATGATTTTCGATGTTTTATTACAGACTGATTAGCTATCTAAGTATTGTTTGATAGTGTTATGAAGATAAGTTAAATTTTGCATGAAGTTTCAATTAATTTTTGGTTGTATTACAAAAGGAAATCAGTAAATGAGCTACAGAATACAAGTTTATCATCAAATATTATGCAGATAAACGATAAGCAAAACGCAAACTCGATTATCCCACTAACAAGAAACTAATTTGTAGCCGTCACAAGAACTCTCTGCTTCAAATTTTTACATCTTTTAAACATATTAGAAGAACAAAAATATTAGAAAAGATCAAAAAAATATTAAACATATTGGAAGATTAAAATTGGAACATCTACAACGGATGATAATGGATAGAAATAGCATGAAGATAATAGGTTAATTTTGCATTTTTCTAAACAATGATAAACATCTGATCGAAAACAATAATTAAACGACGAATGCAAAAATATTATTTCTCGTATAAAAACAAAGATTACTACCGTCCAAAGATCATGAATTTGGTCGATTAATTTAAACTTTTAGAATTGATTGCTTTGCAAGTCTGAATGAATTCAAATTCATACGTTTTCATTCCTAGTACAAATATTGAGTAAGTCTGAAAAAATAACCAATTCATGATGAGCTAGTTTATCCGAGATTTATTTTCATTGCCAGAATCAGAAGTTTTAATTCCTATCATGAATATTCTTATGATTCTATGAGTTAAAAACTTGAAATCTTAGAAATTACTTCTGTATCTTACTTATTATTCAGGTAATCTTACTTATTAGTGAAGTTTTTTGGAGTATTTCAAGACTACATATATATAAACATGTTGGATAATTTTAATGCGAATAATACGTAAATAAGAATATATGAGAATTTCCCAATGGATATTAGAAATTGTAAATTGCTAAAACTAATTTGATAATCATTGTCGTAAAAATTAAAATAAAATCCTATAATATATCATATATATCATGGATTCGGAGAATTTAATTTATATAAGCTAAATTTCGATATATATCGCTGGAGGAGATCGATTGAGTGCTCCTTCTTCCTCATTCATCACCGTAAAACATTTATTTATTTAAACGCATGAATTCATCCATTTAATTTTTCTCATTGTCATAAATTTCAGACTGACTTAGTTTTGAAGCCTCCATCGAAAAATGTTAATATTTATTTCAAATTATCATGTTTCAAAAGCTTTCTTTTCTCAATCAATTTTTTTATTTTAAATTACCTGTTTCATTTATTCAATTTTCAGAAAACCTTAGATCAGTTTTCCAGAAATTTTTAAATATACAAAAACGAATTATAGGAAAAAGCGATAGATGGAGTTTCAAAATGATAGTAATTTTAAAAATGTAGGAAATTCAATCCACCTGGTGCTTTGCCATTATAAGTAAAATTGATAATTTGTAAAGTTGTTTCATTTACGATATAAACTCGTCCTTTAATATCTGCATCCGATGGATCAGGTAAATCACCAATATATACCCCATATTCAGGATCGTAAGAATTGATTGTTAAGTTAGAATTAGCTCCTGCGCCTGAAGTGAACTTGTTTTGTAAATGTCTTCAAGTTGACATTTCTAATACTCATCTGTGCATTTTTGTTAAATCGTAATTGTAGATATCAATCTGTGCAAACAATTTTGTTCAATAATTGCAATTTTCAGAAAAATATGCCACTGTGAGTAAATTATTATGAAAGTATGATTGGGAAATAATTCTCGAAATACCTGATAAAAGTGTTAAGAAGCAAGCAAATAAATGCGAGCGAAAAGTTGGTACCATTTTTAATTCTGAAAGCGAAAGGAATTGGTAAACAAAACTGGCTAAAGGTAAAATGCTCTTCCCTCCTTTCCAAGTGGAAAGTGAAAAGGAGGGAAGAAAGTGGCAGAAAGGGAGAGAGAAAAAGAAGAAAAAGGGACGAGAAATACGATCTGCATATTGATGATGAGTAAGTGGCTGGATGATGACATTTGCTGTGACACGAAGGAAAACAAGAAAAACATGGGCAAGGTCAAGCGAACATCGCAACATAACAAATTTGTAAGAGAGTCTTGTAAGGACTCATTTCTTAGCACTAAGATACAAAAATTTACAATTTATTCTTTGACATGTACAGAAAAAGGAAATTTGTAAAACATCATCAAACAGGCGATAATTTTTTTTTAAATTAAACTTTAACTTTCTAATTTTCTCATATGCTGGTCAACCGACTCATTCATTACCATTATCAAACAAAAGCATTAATGATCATTATTCATCGCAGAATAATCGATAACTATTATTACAAATTGATCAAACTTCGCACTAAACTGTTAGAAGATCATATGTAAATCATGAAATCATCAAATGATCATAGTCATAGTAATCAGATTGTAGCATTCTCCTTCCCATACTTTATCACAATATAACATTTCTAATCATGAAATATTTCAGCGCTGAGTGCTGAAATATTTCTCAAAGTTTACCTTTTATAAAATAAATTATTTTTTCAAACATTCACTTTTTATTTGCGTTGAATACCATATGGTATAAAATGATGGAAAAGGAAAAACTCGGCAATGGACAACAATGATACATCTGTTCTTAATTCAAAAGGAATCATTCTTCCATCTGTTTCGATAAGACGGACTCTTCGACAAACAACGAGGTTAATGAACCGTATCAAGACAATAATTATGCTATACAAGTGATAACTAACTATTGCTTTTTAATCTTTCACTGAGTGCTTTAATATGTGAAGGGAAATAAGTAATGATAGTTACCGTGTATCGTGATTTTTATGTCATTCTTGCTTGCGATTAAAAGAATTATTTTCAGAACTGTTTTATGCCACCAAAGATTACTTTTAGAAAAACGACCGATTATAAAAATACGGAAATTCGTTGAGTCCACATCTAAATTCTATCTCAGAACATTAAAAGATAAAAGTATTCATTACTTAAATATTCGTCGAAATTTTCGGCTTTAAAGCACAACTAAGTCCTAACTGAAAATTAACAAATTTGAACTGCTGATGTAAGTAATCTTTTTGGGAGAGAAAATTGTAATTTAACTCTTTTTAAATTTTCGTTTTTGAAGAGGCAATATCGAGTATGTTATCTTCATTCTGAATATAAAACATGGAAAAAGAATATTCAGGCATTTATATTTGTTGTTAATTTGAGGAAAAAGGATTTATCGCATATTTTTAAAAATAGTAATCATTTTTGGCGGAAAAGTAAAGCAGTATTATTTATTTAAAAGGGGAATATACGATCATTTAAAGAACAAATAAAAGCTATTTGCTATATGTCCCTAGAAGACTGAAACGAAATTAATTCAATTAATAGTAAAATTATGCACTAATTGGTTCAGTTGGAATAAAGTTGAAATATCATAGAAGTTTAAAAATGATGAAAATCTAATAAATCGTGCAATTGAAAACGTTTGTCATAAGCACTTTCAGATTTAAAATTTCTGAAAAATTTTACGTCATTTCAAGAAATTTATCAATCTTGTTAAGAAAATTGAAATAAAATTATCAAACATGGAAAATTTGACCTTGAGGAAAAACGTTATATTCGAGAAATAAGCTTGGATGACATCTTTTTCACTGAAAAGATTATAACCGATAACAAAGCACCATCCATCCATCATTTACTCTATTAATCTCCATTCCTAATATATAATCCTCGATATCAAAATTGCCTTTCAATTTCTTCATCTTAGATTATATTACTCGAACATTCAAAAATAACACGATAATCTATATTGAATTGATTATTATTATTATAAAAGATGAATCGGCACAAATCAACTTAATATTGTTTATACATTCTTTCTTACATACCGAAATAACAACAGAATATCCATTTATTTTTCTGTTCTTTATTTTTCCACTCATCATTTTTCTTGGGAAAAATTCATTTATCCGAAACGTTTCTGGTCACTGATTAATTTCATGTGCCGCTTTAAATAAAATTTGCTTTTAAATCGACAAAATAACTAGAATTTCATTAGGTTCCAGAGAGCTAATCAAGAAATATGTTCAGATGAATAATGAATTACTTTCCCGTATTCTTTGCTACTTAGTCAGATAAGATTAGTTAGCAGTATACTTTCTGAACAAACACCCTTAGGGTGCGATATGTACATGAAATCATAAACCGACTTGCGAAGTTTGATCACTATATCAGAAATGGCTTCTTCTTGAAATCGACACTTGAAAATGTTCCAAAACATTACAAGAAATCTTAAAATATTCAAATGATCTCAAACCAACATTAATGTTTTTCCTAAACAGATTTTGCTAAATTTCTTTTCAACCTATGGCATAAAAAAATATATTCGTCACAAGTAATAATGAATAAAACAGATTAATTTGAAATTTGAACAAATAAAGTAATTAAATGTTTTAAATTTCGTAATATTAAATCAATTAAATGCAAATATTCTGATGATATAGAAAAGTATCCATAACGATCATTCCAAATCTGGTGGCACGTTATGCTGAATTGTATAGCGTGAGGATCGGTTTTCGATGTTAAGCACATAACGAATCCAAATTTCGAAAGTCGAAAGGGAATTGTGATTAGAGATAGAAAATGGTATAAAAATAAAGATCGTGTAACAGATAAGTAGATTTCAAGAAACAGTTTACAAAAGATGGTGCGACCTCAAAAACATTACAAGAATTTGAGGATTTCAAGATATTTTTACCTTAAAGAAGTGAAGATCATTGATCAATGTTTATTTTCTAAACAGCGATATAAGAACAAAAAAACTTCGAGTACTGCAGCATATTCTAAGTCTAAATTACGAAATTCAAATCAAAATTGCTCAAATCAAAATTGCTCAAATCAAAATTGCAATATCGCTCATGCCTAATTAATGATTTTCATTTGACTCTGAATATCAATAAATTTAAGGCATATGAAAGTTATAATTCTTGATTTCTTTATCGCCAAATAGAAAAAAATTCAATTCCCGAATTTAAGTTTTATTCAAACTTGGAAATATTTTGTCAAACCACAGCGTTCGAATTTTTATTATCAAAATTTCAGATAAAGATATTATATTCTGAAAACTTGTTCCCATCTGACCAATAACTATTTCAAATAACTAAATCTGGTAAATCGTAGGAAGGTTGTATAATTTATGAGTTAAGTAATAGTAATATTTTGCAAACAGATAATTTTTATTCTTTGAAGATTTCAAATTGTCCACTATCAAAAATGACTTATCTGAAGTGATTTCACATTTTCAATTATCGATTAACAAATTGACTAAAAGTTAAAAGTGGCAGAAGTCCTTACACTGACTTTTTTATTGTTTTGAGTTACAAAGTTTTTCTATTTTGAATCATCAATGATAAGCTCGGTCCTGCAGGAGCGTGCAGATTGTCTTCCGGATAATCCACTTCTTTTCTTAGGCGCAGATAAAGTGTCGAACTTGGAAATGATTATTTTTAAATGAAAATAAATCCAGCAGCGAAGTTAAGCAAGGTGAAGTAGAAATCGAAATATCTTGTTTGCATTATCTTTAACATCGTTAACAAAACAACCGGATTATTTTGATCCAGAAAAATTTTCTTAACCATCCAGAAAACTACTACCATTTCATCTTATCCTCGTCCTGAGAAAATATTTTTCTAAGAAAACATAGCAAAAAGTGGAAAACCGGGTTTCATATATAGCAATAAAAAATGTCGAAACGCACAGTTACAAGGACAGAAGTATTGTCTTTGATAAATTCAATCAATTAGGAGAGAATTTCTGTAGTTGAAAATATTGAAGTTGCATGGGATCCTTCAACACGAATTTCTTCATGCGGTATTAATTTCCCTTTTAACACTGAATTATTGCTAGCTCTAATTTCTCAGAATGACAAAAGGCACAAAGCAACAAAAATCAAATAACTAATTTTTATCATTATTATAAGTGGTTTCCAAGCGATATAAAGAAATCGCTGAGAGTTGGGATTAAGATAATGACATCCATAACGAATTCCTTATTAGCATTGCAATTTCTGTAGAAAAATTGAAATTTGGAAATCAATCACAAATTTCAATGCGTTTTCAAGTGAATGTTTCCCAGCGATACCCACCCAGCGGTAATAACGACGATGATCGAAATTTTAAGCATGACTGCCAGTTTTACGTACGCTGTTTGAGTGCAGAATATCTGTAATGTACAGTAATTACATAGATAAGAAACAATACACATCATACACATACAAAAATACATTCATACACACACGCACATACACACACACACATTGACATGCATAAGCAATTTTCGTTTGGCGACAATTGTCTTCAGCCGAAGCAGAATCGCTTTCAAAAATTCAAAGCTAAGCAATTTGTATCGAAATTGGTTTTCAGGTGGAAGAATTTAAGAGATTTATGAGGAGAGACTATGAAGGGATTTAATTTCAAGCAAAAATCAATATTATATATCATAAAGGAAAAAGAGCACTACTTTTGGGGAAATAGAAAGTCTTAATTCTCATGAAATTCACAGTTCGAGTTTTAAGAAATGAAGTTATGATGGAATCGTACTGTGAAGGGAGTATGTATTTTCAACAACAATAAAAGAAGCGATAACTGGCAATAATTTGAGTTAAAAAAGCGTGCAAACTGTTGACTGCAATAGCATGCTGTAAAAAATGCAAATATGTACAATATCGAGAAGCACGAAGGACAGAAAAGTGATTTCTTGTCGATTAGATTATTTCTCATATTTCACTATAAAATAGGTGTTATTATGAATGGATCTGTTCGCACATTATCCCGTAATACGGTGTGGAAACAATTTGAATGAATTTCATTCTGGTTCAGAAGCTTTCAACAAATTTCTACTGATAGTTTCTTTGCTCACATTAGTTTTTTTAAATAAAAAAATACAAAAAGAATGATTGCATTAACCATTTCCAATCATTAGAAATATATCCTGTTATCAATATTAAGTACCGAGTTACCTAACTCGGTAACACGCAAAGATAAAACAGATTTTCTTCCTTTTTAAAAACTCTACAGATGGCGTATTTCATGATCACTCGACTTGCTTACGTACAGTAATTCCATCAAAAAAATCACATATCATTATTATAATAGTTATTAGTCACGCAATTATTATTATAATCATTATAATTACTAAATATTTTAAAATATCCATCGTTTCCAGCATGACGTCTTAAAACCCTTTTTTGACTCAAAAAATGAAAATTATCCAGACAAAAGAACAAGTGATGAGAAGAAGAATTACAGAAGGAGAGTTAAAAAAAAAAGAAAAATGAAGCGATAATACTTCCTGTCTAGCGATTAAATGTTTCGGGTGAAAGTCTACAAATCGTCTTAATGCTCGTGTACTGAATCATTACCTATCATCATTACTATTATTATAATTTTGGTATAATATACTATCCTACTGCAATATTCATTTTTATGCATAGAAATACTCCGTTATTTTTATCCTATTGCGATCACTTTAGGGGCTGCAAAAATGAGTTTAAATTACCTTAAAATAATTTTTTCATTCTTAGACTCAAGAAATGTCAAGAAGAAAATGAGAAATTTCCAGCAAAATCACTAATTTCGTCTAATACTAGTCAAAAGAATAAACTATTTCAGTGAGCCATTGTTGGCACTGATATAGATTATTCAAACAAGATTATAACGGCAATTTCCCACGGATTTATATTACGCTAAAATTCCTTGCATCGAATCTATTCGGGAATTAGAACTTCATGTATTATAAATATCGACAACCTGAATGTTGCCTAATCATTGCATAAGAATTATGAAGTTGTAAGATAACTGAATAAATAAATAAATAAATAAAAAGTAGCTTGGAACTTATTCTAATCAGCCTTCTGTTGAAAAACTGAGAAATTAGTGAGTACAGTTAAGGAATATTAAAACATGGAATGTAGATTTTCGGTGGCATGTAGGTAGAAATATAAAAGAAAGAATTCTAGTTATTCTACACGGACATGTAGAATGGACGGAGCAAGGTCATGACATCACAGAAATATCTCTGAATTCAATCAAAAATTTTGAGTAGTCATAGAGTAAAAATTATTTAAAAAAATAAGGCGGAGATATTATAACCTCATCGCGTTTGTCGAATTTTATCTTTGATTAAAATACTTCGCAAAATCTTCGTTAATGTCAACATCTAACACAAAAATATTAAACAGGAATAATTTCCGTAGTTAAATTAATACCAAGTGGGCAAATGAGATGAATGAAATGAATTAGGGCAAACAATTTAGGTGAGATTCTTTCACTGTATTCCTATTTTCTATTGCAATATAAACATACTTATTTTAAATCAAAATAAAAAAAATAGCGCTATCAGTGAGGAGAAAAAGAAACAAAAACGAGTTTC
Source organism: Dirofilaria immitis (assembly GCA_024305405.1). NCBI lineage: Eukaryota > Metazoa > Nematoda > Chromadorea > Rhabditida > Onchocercidae > Dirofilaria > Dirofilaria immitis. The sequence continues at coordinate 6,813,974 of JAKNDB010000109.1, forward strand.
GATTTGAAATAAGATGTAAAGTGGGATTGGAATCTATTTCATTAGGTTTACTTTTGTAGCAACTTGTATCGATATTTATCTGCAGAACTTTTGGCCAAGTTAGAAATTAAGCTGGTTACTATTGGAGTATAAAATAGAAAACTTAGTAATTATATGAAGCGACAAATTGAATAATGTGAATTACGGTTCGTAAGTATTATATCACTGAACGGAAACTCGTCACGATATCTGAACCAGTGCCAAACTTTGTTTTCAGGGATATTTGTGAAGAGAAGCATAGAAAGAGAAGTCCAAAGTCCAAATGTTTCTTTATTCAGCTTGCATAAAAATAATTGCGATTGCATGATGATGAAATTTGCAATTTAGTGAATTTTAAATTGACAACTTTTTGTATGAGATGCAGTTTTCGAAACATCAGATTTGCATATTAAGATAGTTAATGATAGTGGAAAATGATGGGATAAATAATGAGTGGAAAGAGGAGAAGGGAGGGAGGGAATGACGCGGGGCAAAAGAGAGTTAAACAAATTGGAGTACTTAGTCTAACATCGCGGATACTTGGATGGATTTTCCTCAAGAAAACTGTTACAATTGCATCAGATCTATAAATTATAAAAGATTAATATAGTGAGTGAATCAGCGAATAAATTGTTTTGGCGTAATATTACTTAATGCAATTAGGTAATAAAAGTTCATTCGATTAAAATTTAAACCCAATTATTGTCGAAAATCTAGCAAATTTTTAAAGTAATAAGCTCCTACACTTGCACCATTATATCTGTCTCTTGTAGCCCCTCGTTTTCAAAATGTTTAGATCTTAGTATCGAAAATTTTCAAAACGCCTCTAAATTCTTCTGACAAATCTTAAAATATAGTGAGAAGCATAAAATATTTTACTCATCCACTTTTGTTCTTTAATCGTTGACATAGAATCAACAAGAACCAAATGGCTAAGAAGTTGCTCTCATATATAAATATTACCAATAATACAGTTTTATTCTGTTATTTTTTTCTCAATAGCGATGCAGGTAGTTGCAACAAATAATGCAACATGCATTCAGTAATTACTCTAGATTTATTTTTTCGAAATTGTTTTTCTTTTCTAATTCAATGACATTTTAACCTAAGGTAGTTGGTAGTACATGAATTCTTCTCCCGTCCTAATTATCAAACAACTATTTTTGAATTTTCTTTATTTTTTCAAAAATACGACCAAGAAAAAATATAATTTGAAGAATGAAAATATATATTAAATTTTCCTCAGATTTTTCATATTTTTAAAATGCCAGCCACTGTCTCATCCCTTTGTTGTGTGTCTCAATGATATATCACGCTTTCCTAATTGCTACACAGCCAGTCATTCTCTAACTCTTTTTGAAAATGATGTCTTAAGTTCATTATGATAATCATTATCTTCCAATATCAGAACTAGAAAAAGCAAAGAGATGCATTACTGAAATGTCCAGATTTTTCTAAAGAAACAAAATTCTTCTAAATTTTTTCCGCAATGTTCCGCAAACTGAAGATTCTAGTTCTCGAATGGTTTGAGGATTTTGAAAAAAAGAGCTAGTTTTCCTTAAGACTTAGATCGTTTTAAATTTATATAGCATTTTATTATTTTGGTTAAGTAAGAATTTGATAAAAATCCATTCTTAAGTAGACACATTAATATTTGACAACCTACGTCGGACTGAAATCAATCAAATTTATTGATCCTTAGTCAATACCAAAATCTATAGTTTTTACATTTTCAGTTTTTCTTATCTCACTTTCTATTTGAATAAACCAATTTGAATGCTATATGCTATTTCAATTTTATGTGATTCAGAGCACCGCCTCGCAAATAAGTTAAAAATTAAGAAGAGTTTGGCAAGTAAGAATACTATTGATAGGATGTTGGAATGATGAAATTCATAGGGCTAATGAGGTGATCTGTGGGAGAAAATCAAAGTGATAATTTGATATTCCGATCTAGATTGAAATTGATTAAATTGGGTCAACAACTTTTTAACTATCAGGTTAAATAAATATTGCATCTAATTCACCGTATAAAATTATTTATATCCCAAATCTTTTGGACTCCTTTTTATCGGTGCTATGTGTAAATTTTATACCATTTAAATGAGTTAGTTTGGAGTTCTGGGTCTACTTCCGAGACTTAAATAAGAGCAAATAAAGCTTAATTTTAACTGGATAATTCTATTGCAATTTATAATCGCATAACTTAATGGTCAGTTACATCATGTCGTATCACATCGTTAAAACATAATTTACGATTGCTTTCATAATTAGACAGCTTTTAAAATTAACAACTATAATCTATTTATTTTGCGATTATTTACGTGACTGTTCACGATATCCAAGCGAATACATCTGATTAATAAAAGAAATACTAATTCTTTAGCAGAGTAAGAAATTTGAAATGTCGAGTCAAGATGGTAGGAAGTTGATGATATCGTCAAGAATATACAGTGTCAACTAATAGCGATTAACCCACAGCAGACTCTTCGTTGTCACTGGTTATTTCGACATTTTGGATATCATCCGTACACGCTGGCGAGAAATATGGAATTTATCACTTTCAAATAAATTCATCAGAAATTTGTATATTTAAGTCTATGATATTTTTTTGGACAGAAGAAATAATAATGTTCGGCTTCTGTTAATCCTGATTTATGAATTCGTAGATTCAGATCATGCAAACGAAAATGTTCAAAAACGTATTTGTTGTGCAGTATTACAATGATTGATGCCCGCAATAGAAGTATGCCAACAATATATCATTAAAAATATTTCAAAGTTCATTTGAAGCACTTCCAGGAAGGTTCAGGTCGATGGGGCAACAAAAATGAAAAACTACTGATGTTATCAAAGAAAAAAATTAAAAATAATTTGTATCGACAAGAATGACGCGTAAATCAATGGAAAAAAATGAACCAAGTATCCTTTCTTTCATATTTCTTCGTTCGTAAGACAACCGCTTCGGAAGTGAAAAAAAAAAAAAACACAGGTGTTCATTAAACTAGTCGTTAACATTTTTTGGATACCCTAATTTTTACATCCTGATGTATAACTCGTTATTTTTCATGAATTTTATGCATCGATTCCCTTCATCACATATCTTCTATGAAGTGTATCAAAGAAAAAAATTTAATATTAAAAAAATAAGTGACAAATATTCAGTGCTCAAAAGCTGTTTAAGTGATTACGGCGCATAAAATATTTGATCATCTACAGTTCGTCTTCCGCTCTGTAGACATGGATCTCTCGTTAGAATGATACAAATACTCATGAAATCGTCAAAAACAATACTACCCTGTTATTTGACAATAAAAAATTCCATTTTTATGTTATCTTTGGATTGTTTAATTTTTTATGCAATCCAATATGTATAATCCTCGTATTACGTCGCTTTCAGAGTCTTATTGAATAAAATAAATTTACGAAGTAAATTTATGACATCTTATTTAGTTCATCTACTGATATATGTGCCGTCGTTAGAATCGTTTATTTTGCAAATTTTCTGTAAAAAAATTAGCGTTCACCTTTATGCTCTGTTTGTTGGTGGTGCCACACTTTCTCACTATCGTTCACTTGCCGATTAATGCCGAGGTGTCGAGTTAAGACACAATCATTCAAAATGATCTATTGTTATTTAAAAAGCTTGCTACTGCAGAGATTTCGCCATGATAATCAGGAATACAGTAGGAAATGTTTTCATTTCCCCGAAATCAAGCAAGATAAAGCGTCATAAGAATATATTTGAAAATAAATTTTACTGAAATCAAGATATAGAGAAAACAACGCTCGCTATCCATGTTTTTGTTTTTCTATAGTTAGTACTTTGAGAAAATTCATTCCACTCATGCATTCCATTCATTCGTTCATTCATTCCATTCATTCATTCCATTCATTCATTCATTCCATTCATTCATTCCATTCCATTCATTCATTCCATTCCATTTATTCATTCCATTCCATTCATTCATTCCATTCATTCATTCCATTCCATTCATTCGTTCCATTCATTCATTCATTCCATTCATTCATTCCATTCCATTCATTCATTACATTCATTCATTCATTCCATTCCTTCATTCATTCCATTCATTCATTCCATTCCATTCATTCATTCCATTCATTCATTCCATTCCATTCATTCGTTCCATTCATTCATTCATTCCATTCCTTCATTCATTCCATTCATTCATTCCATTCCATTCATTCATTCCATTCCATTCCATTCATTCCATTCCACTCATTCATTCCATTCATTCATTCCATTCATTCATTCCATTCATTCATTCATTCCATTCATTCATTCCATTCATTCATTCATTCCATTCATTCGTTCCATTCATTCATTCCATTCATTCATTCATTCCATTCATTCATTCCATTCCATTCCATTCATTCCATTCCATTCATTCATTCCATTCATTCATTCCATTCATTCATTCATTCCATTCATTCATTCCATTCATTCATTCATTCCATTCATTCGTTCCATTCATTCATTCCATTCATTCATTCATTCCATTCATTCATTCCATTCCATTCCATTCATTCCATTCCATTCATTCATTCCATTCATTCATTCCATTCATTCATTCCATTCATTCATTCCATTCCATTCATTCATTCCATTCATTCGTTCATTCATTCCATTCATTCATTCCATTCATTCATTCATTCCATTCATTCATTCCATTCCATTCATTCATTCCATTCCATTTATTCATTCCATTCCATTCATTCATTCCATTCATTCATTCCATTCCATTCATTCGTTCCATTCATTCATTCATTCCATTCATTCATTCCATTCCATTCATTCATTACATTCATTCATTCATTCCATTCCTTCATTCATTCCATTCATTCATTCCATTCCATTCATTCATTCCATTCATTCATTCCATTCCATTCATTCGTTCCATTCATTCATTCATTCCATTCCTTCATTCATTCCATTCATTCATTCCATTCCATTCATTCATTCCATTCATTCATTCATTCCATTCATTCATTCCATTCATTCATTCCATTCCATTCCATTCATTCATTCCATTCCATTCATTCATTCCATTCATTCATTCCATTCCATTCCATTCATTCATTCCATTCCATTCATTCATTCCATTCATTCATTCATTCCATTCATTCATTCCATTCCATTCCATTCATTCCATTCCATTCATTCATTCCATTCATTCATTCCATTCATTCATTCATTCCATTCATTCATTCCATTCATTCATTCATTCCATTCATTCATTCCATTCATTCATTCATTCCATTCATTCGTTCCATTCATTCATTCCATTCATTCATTCATTCATTCCATTCATTCATTCATTCCATTCATTCATTCCATTCCATTCATTCATTCCATTCATTCGTTCCATTCATTCATTCATTCCATTCATTCATTCCATTCATTCATTCATTCCATTCATTCATTCCATTCCATTCATTCATTCCATTCATTCATTCCATTCATTCATTCATTCCATTCATTCATTCCATTCCATTCATTCATTCCATTCATTAATTCATTCCATTCATTCCATTCCATTCATTCATTCCATTCATTCATTCCATTCATTCATTCCATTCATTCATTCATTCCATTCATTCATTCCATTCATTCATTCCATTCCATTCCATTCATTCCATTCATTCATTCCATTCCATTCCATTCATTCATTCCATTCATTCATTCATTCCATTCATTCATTCCATTCATTCATTCATTCCATTCATTCATTCATTCCATTCATTCATTCCATTCATTCATTCATTCCATTCATTCATTCCATTCATTCATTCCATTCATTCATTCATTCCATTCATTCATTCCATTCATTCATTCCATTCCATTCCATTCATTCCATTCATTCATTCCATTCCATTCCATTCATTCATTCCGTTCATTCATTCATTCCATTCATTCATTCCATTCATTCATTCATTCCATTCATTCATTCATTCCATTCATTCATTCCATTCATTCATTCATTCCATTCATTCATTCCATTCATTCATTACATTCATTCATTCATTCCATTCCTTCATTCATTCCATTCATTCATTCCATTCCATTCCATTCATTCCATTCATTCATTCCATTCCATTCCATTCATTCATTCCATTCCATTCATTCATTCCATTCATTCATTCATTCCATTCATTCATTCCATTCATTCATTCATTCCATTCATTCATTCCATTCATTCATTACATTCATTCATTCATTCCATTCCTTCATTCATTCCATTCATTCATTCCATTCCATTCATTCATTCCATTCATTCATTCCATTCCATTCATTCGTTCCATTCATTCATTCATTCCATTCCTTCATTCATTCCATTCATTCATTCCATTCCATTCATTCATTCCATTCCATTCCATTCATTCCATTCCATTCATTCATTCCATTCATTCATTCCATTCATTCATTCCATTCATTCATTCATTCCATTCATTCATTCCATTCATTCATTCATTCCATTCATTCGTTCCATTCATTCATTCCATTCATTCATTCATTCCATTCATTCATTCCATTCCATTCATTCATTCCATTCCATTCATTCATTCCATTCCATTCATTCATTCCATTCATTCATTCCATTCCATTCATTCGTTCCATTCATTCATTCATTCCATTCATTCATTCCATTCCATTCATTCATTACATTCATTCATTCATTCCATTCCTTCATTCATTCCATTCATTCATTCCATTCCATTCATTCATTCCATTCATTCATTCCATTCCATTCATTCGTTCCATTCATTCATTCATTCCATTCCATTCATTCATTCCATTCATTCATTCCATTCCATTCATTCATTCCATTCCATTCATTCATTCCATTCATTCATTCATTCCATTCATTCATTCCATTCATTCATTCCATTCATTCATTCATTCCATTCATTCATTCCATTCATTCATTCATTCCATTCATTCATTCCATTCATTCATTCCATTCATTCATTCATTCCATTCATTCATTCCATTCCATTCCATTCATTCCATTCCATTCATTCATTCCATTCATTCATTCCATTCATTCATTCATTCCATTCATTCATTCCATTCATTCATTCATTCCATTCATTCGTTCCATTCATTCATTCCATTCATTCATTCATTCCATTCATTCATTCCATTCCATTCCATTCATTCCATTCCATTCATTCATTCCATTCATTCATTCCATTCATTCATTCCATTCATTCATTCCATTCCATTCATTCATTCCATTCATTCGTTCATTCATTCCATTCATTCATTCCATTCATTCATTCATTCCATTCATTCATTCCATTCCATTCATTCATTCCATTCCATTTATTCATTCCATTCCATTCATTCATTCCATTCATTCATTCCATTCCATTCATTCATTCCATTCATTCATTCATTCCATTCATTCATTCCATTCCATTCATTCATTACATTCATTCATTCATTCCATTCCTTCATTCATTCCATTCATTCATTCCATTCCATTCATTCATTCCATTCATTCATTCCATTCCATTCATTCGTTCCATTCATTCATTCATTCCATTCCTTCATTCATTCCATTCATTCATTCCATTCCATTCATTCATTCCATTCATTCATTCATTCCATTCATTCATTCCATTCATTCATTCCATTCCATTCCATTCATTCATTCCATTCCATTCATTCATTCCATTCATTCATTCCATTCCATTCCATTCATTCATTCCATTCATTCATTCCATTCATTCATTCATTCCATTCATTCATTCCATTCCATTCCATTCATTCCATTCCATTCATTCATTCCATTCATTCATTCCATTCATTCATTCATTCCATTCATTCATTCCATTCATTCATTCATTCCATTCATTCATTCCATTCATTCATTCATTCCATTCATTCATTCCATTCATTCATTCCATTCATTCATTCATTCATTCCATTCATTCATTCCATTCATTCATTCCATTCCATTCATTCATTCCATTCATTCATTCCATTCATTCATTCATTCCATTCATTCATTCCATTCATTCATTCATTCCATTCATTCATTCCATTCCATTCATTCATTCCATTCATTCATTCCATTCATTCATTCATTCCATTCATTCATTCCATTCCATTCATTCATTCCATTCATTCATTCATTCCATTCATTCATTCCATTCATTCATTCCATTCATTCATTCCATTCATTCATTCCATTCCATTCATTCATTCCATTCATTCATTCCATTCATTCATTCCATTCCATTCCATTCATTCCATTCATTCATTCCATTCCATTCCATTCATTCATTCCATTCATTCATTCATTCCATTCATTCATTCCATTCATTCATTCATTCCATTCATTCATTCCATTCCATTCATTCATTCCATTCATTCATTCATTCCATTCATTCATTCCATTCATTCATTCCATTCATTCATTCATTCCATTCATTCATTCCATTCATTCATTCCATTCCATTCCATTCATTCCATTCATTCATTCCATTCCATTCCATTCATTCATTCCATTCATTCATTCATTCCATTCATTCATTCCATTCCATTCATTCATTCCATTCATTCATTCATTCCATTCATTCATTCCATTCATTCATTCATTCCATTCATTCATTCCATTCATTCATTACATTCATTCATTCATTCCATTCCATTCATTCATTCCATTCATTCATTCCATTCCATTCATTCCATTCATTCATTCCATTCCATTCCATTCATTCATTCCATTCCATTCATTCATTCCATTCATTCATTCATTCCATTCATTCATTCCATTCATTCATTCATTCCATTCATTCATTCCATTCATTCATTACATTCATTCATTCATTCCATTCATTCATTCATTCCATTCATTCATTCCATTCCATTCATTCATTCCATTCATTCATTCCATTCCATTCATTCGTTCCATTCATTCATTCATTCCATTCCATTCATTCATTCCATTCATTCATTCCATTCCATTCATTCATTCCATTCCATTCCATTCATTCCATTCCATTCATTCATTCCATTCATTCATTCCATTCATTCATTCCATTCATTCATTCATTCCATTCATTCATTCCATTCATTCATTCATTCCATTCATTCGTTCCATTCATTCATTCCATTCATTCATTCATTCCATTCATTCATTCCATTCCATTCCATTCATTCCATTCCATTCATTCATTCCATTCATTCATTCCATTCATTCATTCCATTCATTCATTCCATTCCATTCATTCATTCCATTCCATTCATTCATTCATTCCATTCATTCATTCCATTCATTCATTCATTCCATTCATTCATTCCATTCCATTCATTCATTCCATTCATTCATTCCATTCCATTCATTCATTCCATTCATTCATTCATTCCATTCCTTCATTCATTCCATTCATTCATTCCATTCCATTCATTCATTCCATTCATTCATTCCATTCCATTCATTCATTCCATTCCATTCATTCATTCCATTCCATTCATTCATTCCATTCATTCATTCCATTCCATTCATTCATTCCATTCATTCATTCATTCCATTCATTCATTCCATTCATTCATTCCATTCCATTCCATTCATTCATTCCATTCCATTCATTCATTCCATTCATTCATTCCATTCCATTCCATTCATTCATTCATTCCATTCATTCATTCCATTCATTCATTCATTCCATTCATTCATTCCATTCCATTCCATTCATTCCATTCCATTCATTCATTCCATTCATTCATTCCATTCATTCATTCCATTCATTCCATTCCATTCATTCATTCCATTCATTCATTCATTCCATTCATTCGTTCCATTCATTCATTCCATTCATTCATTCATTCATTCCATTCATTCATTCATTCCATTCATTCATTCCATTCCATTCATTCATTCCATTCATTCATTCCATTCATTCATTCATTCCATTCATTCATTCCATTCCATTCATTCATTCCATTCATTCATTCATTCCATTCATTCCATTCCATTCATTCATTCCATTCATTCATTCCATTCATTCATTCCATTCATTCATTCCATTCATTCATTCCATTCATTCATTCATTCCATTCATTCATTCCATTCATTCATTCCATTCCATTCCATTCATTCCATTCATTCATTCCATTCCATTCCATTCATTCATTCCATTCCATTCATTCATTCCATTCCATTCATTCATTCCATTCCATTCATTCATTCCATTCCATTCATTCATTCCATTCCATTCATTCATTCCATTCATTCATTCATTCCATTCATTCGTTCCATTCATTCATTCCATTCATTCATTCATTCATTCCATTCATTCATTCATTCCATTCATTCATTCCATTCCATTCATTCATTCCATTCATTCATTCCATTCATTCATTCATTCCATTCATTCATTCCATTCCATTCATTCATTCCATTCATTCATTCATTCCATTCATTCCATTCCATTCATTCATTCCATTCATTCATTCCATTCATTCATTCCATTCATTCATTCCATTCATTCATTCCATTCATTCATTCATTCCATTCATTCGTTCCATTCATTCATTCCATTCATTCATTCATTCATTCCATTCATTCATTCATTCCATTCATTCATTCCATTCCATTCATTCATTCCATTCATTCATTCCATTCATTCATTCATTCCATTCATTCATTCCATTCCATTCATTCATTCCATTCATTCATTCATTCCATTCATTCCATTCCATTCATTCATTCCATTCATTCATTCCATTCATTCATTCCATTCATTCATTCCATTCATTCATTCATTCCATTCATTCATTCCATTCATTCATTCCATTCCATTCCATTCATTCCATTCATTCATTCCATTCCATTCCATTCATTCATTCCATTCCATTCATTCATTCCATTCCATTCATTCATTCCATTCCATTCATTCATTCCATTCATTCATTCCATTCATTCATTCCATTCATTCATTCATTCCATTCATTCATTCCATTCATTCATTCATTCCATTCATTCATTCCATTCATTCATTCATTCCATTCATTCGTTCCATTCATTCATTCCATTCATTCATTCATTCATTCCATTCATTCATTCATTCCATTCATTCATTCCATTCCATTCATTCATTCCATTCATTCGTTCCATTCATTCATTCATTCCATTCATTCATTCCATTCATTCATTCATTCCATTCATTCATTCATTCCATTCATTCATTCCATTCATTCATTCATTCCATTCATTCATTCCATTCCATTCATTCATTCCATTCCATTCATTCATTCCATTCCATTCATTCATTCCATTCATTCATTCCATTCCATTCATTCATTCCATTCCATTCCATTCATTCCATTCCATTCATTCATTCCATTCATTCATTCCATTCATTCATTCCATTCCATTCATTCATTCCATTCATTCATTCATTCCATTCATTCATTCATTCCATTCATTCATTCCATTCCATTCATTCATTCCATTCATTCATTCATTCCATTCATTCATTCCATTCATTCATTCCATTCCATTCCATTCCATTCCATTCATTCATTCCATTCATTCATTCCATTCCATTCATTCATTCCATTCATTCATTCATTCCATTCATTCATTCATTCCATTCATTCATTCATTCCATTCATTCATTCCATTCCATTCATTCATTCCATTCATTCATTCATTCCATTCCATTCATTCATTCCATTCATTCATTCATTCCATTCATTCATTCATTCCATTCATTCATTCCATTCCATTCATTCATTCCATTCATTCATTCCATTCCATTCATTCGTTCCATTCATTCATTCATTCCATTCCATTCATTCATTCCATTCATTCATTCCATTCCATTCATTCATTCCATTCATTCATTCATTCCATTCATTCATTCCATTCATTCATTCCATTCCATTCCATTCATTCATTCCATTCCATTCATTCATTCCATTCATTCATTCCATTCCATTCCATTCATTCATTCCATTCCATTCATTCATTCCATTCATTCATTCATTCCATTCATTCATTCCATTCCATTCCATTCATTCCATTCCATTCATTCATTCCATTCATTCATTCCATTCCATTCCATTCATTCATTCCATTCCATTCATTCATTCCATTCATTCATTCATTCCATTCATTCATTCATTCCATTCCATTCATTCCATTCCATTCATTCATTCCATTCATTCATTCCATTCATTCATTCCATTCATTCATTCATTCCATTCATTCATTCCATTCATTCATTCATTCCATTCATTCGTTCCATTCATTCATTCCATTCATTCATTCATTCATTCCATTCATTCATTCATTCCATTCATTCATTCCATTCCATTCATTCCATTCCATTCATTCATTCCATTCATTCATTCATTCCATTCATTCATTCCATTCCATTCATTCATTCCATTCATTCATTCATTCCATTCATTCCATTCCATTCATTCATTCCATTCATTCATTCCATTCATTCATTCCATTCATTCATTCCATTCATTCATTCCATTCATTCATTCCATTCCATTCATTCATTCCATTCATTCATTCCATTCCATTCCATTCATTCATTCCATTCATTCATTCCATTCCATTCCATTCATTCATTCCATTCCATTCATTCATTCCATTCCATTCATTCATTCCATTCCATTCATTCATTCCATTCCATTCATTCATTCCATTCCATTCATTCATTCCATTCATTCATTCCATTCCATTCATTCATTCCATTCATTCATTCCATTCATTCATTCATTCATTCCATTCATTCATTCATTCCATTCATTCATTCCATTCCATTCATTCCATTCCATTCATTCATTCCATTCATTCATTCATTCCATTCATTCATTCCATTCCATTCATTCATTCCATTCATTCATTCATTCATTCCATTCATTCCATTCATTCATTCCATTCATTCATTCCATTCATTCATTCCATTCATTCATTCCATTCATTCATTCCATTCATTCATTCATTCCATTCATTCGTTCCATTCATTCATTCCATTCATTCATTCATTCATTCCATTCATTCATTCATTCCATTCATTCATTCCATTCCATTCATTCATTCCATTCATTCCATTCCATTCATTCATTCCATTCATTCATTCCATTCCATTCATTCATTCCATTCATTCATTCATTCCATTCATTCCATTCCATTCATTCATTCCATTCATTCATTCCATTCATTCATTCCATTCATTCATTCCATTCATTCATTCATTCCATTCATTCATTCCATTCATTCATTCCATTCCATTCCATTCATTCCATTCATTCATTCCATTCCATTCCATTCATTCATTCCATTCCATTCATTCATTCCATTCCATTCATTCATTCCATTCCATTCATTCATTCCATTCATTCATTCATTCCATTCATTCATTCCATTCCATTCATTCATTCCATTCATTCATTCCATTCATTCATTCATTCCATTCATTCATTCCATTCATTCATTCATTCCATTCATTCGTTCCATTCATTCATTCCATTCATTCATTCATTCATTCCATTCATTCATTCATTCCATTCATTCATTCCATTCCATTCATTCATTCCATTCATTCGTTCCATTCATTCATTCATTCCATTCATTCATTCCATTCATTCATTCATTCCATTCATTCATTCCATTCCATTCATTCATTCCATTCATTCATTCCATTCATTCATTCATTCCATTCATTCATTCCATTCATTCATTCATTCCATTCATTCATTCCATTCATTCATTCCATTCATTCATTCATTCCATTCCTTCATTCATTCCATTCATTCATTCCATTCCATTCATTCATTCCATTCATTCATTCCATTCCATTCATTCGTTCCATTCATTCATTCCATTCCATTCCATTCATTCATTCCATTCATTCATTCCATTCCATTCATTCATTCCATTCCATTCCATTCATTCCATT